>JAUCMS010000052.1:3610846-3626773 GCA_032357445.1 Enteromius radiatus | reverse complement strand
TCAGAACAACTGAACTTTCACTTTAGCTCTGGAAATGTTCAGAAACAAGCAGACAGATACAAACAGTGAACAGTCTCCGTGCTGATATTGGTGAAATATTCACATTGTCTGTCAGCCAATCAGATTCAAGGACAGGGTTACAAACTATAAAACATAAACAACTGTAGTTTGACAATTATAACATTTTTATTTAGAATATAAGGATTAAATGACAAATAACTATAAATTATATATTGCTTGCTTTTCTAGGTTCAATTGTTTGAAAGAGTCTTTGTTGTTTTAATTATTTAATTGACATATATATATATATATATACAGTAGTCAACATTTAAAGTGGATAAAAAAACACTTATCAAAGTTGTCCTAAGACAAGAGTACAGTTTGGTTTTATGTTTTTGGACAACTTTGGTGAATGTTTTTGATCTACTTCAAATGTTGACTAATGTACATGTATGTGTTGTATATCATGTTCGTCTGTTTTAATGATGTTTTGTTGTTGTGTATTTCTTGATATACAGAACACAGATGATCTCATCCAAAAACGCACCTTAATTAAAGATGGAAATCCTGCTCGATACCGTCTGCAAACAAGTACAGAAAATTTAAATAAATCAAAACCATACAGAAAAATAACCTTTGGAGAGAGAGACAAAAACAAACCCCATAAATCCATTCTGATGGTGGGAGAAACAGGAACAGGAAAAACAGCCCTGATCGATGTGATGATCAACTACATGTTGGGTGTGAAGAGAGAAGACAAGGTCTGGTTTGAGATCACAGATGATCAGAGTCACCAAACATCAGCTCACAGTCAGACCTCCAGAGTCACTGTTTATGGGTTTTATCCACAAGAGAGTCCAAACCATTTAACAATCATCGACACTCCAGGTTATGGAGACACTCGTGGAACTGATCATGATAAAGAGATCGCCAAGAGTTTGCTTAGTTTAAGTAAATCTGAAGAAGGGATTCATGAAATACACGCAGTGTGTCTGGTGATTAATTCAACACAGAATCGTCTCTCTGACAGACAAATCTACATATTTGATGCTGTTCAGTCTTTATTTGGGAAAGATATTGCAGAAAACATGGTCTTGCTCTTCACACACTCAGATGGCATGCGTCCTAAAAATGCCCTGATGGCTGTAAAAGAGGCTGAAATCAAAAGTGCAGTAAATTACAAGAATGAGCCTGTGTACTTCCTGTTTAACAACCGTCAGTCACAACCTGCTGAAGAGGAATATGAAATGGAACAGAAATATGCATGGGATCTCAGTTTTAAAGAAACTGCAAGATTGTTAAAGTTTCTTGACACAATGAAACCAAAATCCCTGAAGATGACTCGAGATGTTTTTCAGAAAAGGGAGCAATTGGAGTCAAAAATCTCCAATCTAAGGTCACGTGTTGAGCTGATGGAGCTGAAGCAAAATGAGCTGAAACAAACTCAAGCAGCTCTGGAGCAGAACAAGGCATATGTCAAAGCTAATAAAAACTTTGAGTATGAAGTGGATGTTCCCTACAAAGAGAAGATTGATATTGATACTTCTGTAGCCAGCATGGCGATGTGCTGCACTGTCTGTGAGGAGAACTGTCATTACCCAGGATGCTGGTGGGCCAGTAATCTCTCATGGTGTGAAGTGATGGACAGACAGGGTAACTGTACAGTGTGCACTAATAAATGCAGCTACAGAGAACATGTTAAACAACCGAAGATATATGTAACCAAGACAAAGATGGAGAAGAGGACAAATCAAGATTTAAAGAAGGAATATGATGGTAAGATTGGAGATGGTATGTCTTTGGTCAAGAAACTGGACCAAGAGCTACAAGAATTAGAAAAAGAGAAAATAAAGCTGGTGAATGAAGCTTATTCTTCAGTGGAAGCTCTGGAGATGATTGCACTCAACACTGTTTCTCTGCTCACACTTCAGCACATTGATTTCCTGATTGTGAAGTTAAAGGAAGTTAATGACCCTGAAAAAGTGAAAATTCTGGAAAACATTAGGATGAGAGCAGGAGAAGAAAAACAAGGAGCAATGAAATACTCTCTCTTAAAACATTTTAAGAAAACATTTTTTTAAACATTTTTAGAAAAGATTCTGCCTCAGTCAAACCCTGATGGATCTCTGAAACAGGTTCCTGAAAATGTTTCTGTAGCTGTACAACAAGAACACAAAACAACAAACAAACAGACAAAAAGACATGTAACATCTTTGCAAATTTATTCAAATAAAAACAAAACTAAAATGATTGCACTGCATAAGTATTAATAACTAAATTAACAACTATTAACTAGAGATTTAGCTGAACCATCTTTACAACCTTCAAGTTTTTAGTTTGATGTGACCAGCTTTGCTCATCAGCAGTTTGTCAATTATCTGTCGCTCTGCTCCTCATCTCTTCTCTTCTCAAGCTCAGGTTAGATGGGGGCAGATGCACATGTTCAGGTGACTGGGTTCAATCCCAGGCTGTAGCTGGACCACTCAAGGACATTCACAGAGTTGTCTATAAGCCACTCTTGCTGTGTTTAGGGTCATTGTTCTGTAAAAGGGTGAACCTTCAGCCCAGTCTGAGTTTCTGATTTCTCTGGACTGGGTTTCCTTTAAGGCTATCTCTATACTTTGCTATAGTGTTCCTTCTGTTCAGACGAGACCCTCGGTCCCTGCCCCCTGCAGGTGATGAGCAGAGCTGATTTCCTTCAAACATGATGCTTAGAATTGAGATTCATCAGACCAGAGAATCTGGTTTCTCAGCATCAAAGCCCTTCTCCATCAACTGCTCAGTTTGGCAGGAGGCTAGATCTAGGAAGAGTCATGTCTTTTTCAAAATTCTTCCATTAAGAAAAACAAAGACTACATGCTTCTGTGACCCTTCAGTGAAGCAGAATTGTTTTTCTGAGCTCTTCCACAGATGTGTGCCTTGGTGGAAATGTTTCTCAGCTCTTCAGGTAGTTGCTTTTGACCTCAGTGGATAGTTTTGCTCTGATATGCATTATCTGCTGCTATACCTTTTATCAAGATGTGCCTTTCTGAATCATACCCATAAACAGAATTTGCCACAGGTTCACTTCACCTCAAGTGTAGTAACATCTACAAGCAATACTAATGCTCCTGAGCTAAATTTAAACTGTCCCAGATATGAATAATTATGGAATTTGTATTTTTATTTTTAATAAATTTGCAAAGATGTTACAAATCTGTTGCTGTACAGTGATGATGTAGGGAGTGTAGATTGATGTGGGAAAAAAGTAATGTAAAGCAGTTTAACATAACAACATGTAAAAAAGGAGTATGAATACTTTCGCAAGGCACTATATATCCTCATTCCTGTATTTTTATTATTTTTATTTTTCATTTGAAAGTTGCTTTGGATAACTGATGCTTAATATTATGGTGATTACTGTAGTATTTGTCGTGAAATACAGCACAACCTGATAACAGTATAATCTAATCAGTTTATACAGTGAGATAGGCTACAATTGTAATATTGTAAAAGTCACAAACAAAATACTGAAATTTATCATAAATGTATGTGTGTAATTATGATCATTAAAAGGCTATAGGGACTTCTTAGATTATAATGCTTTAAAGCTGCCATCTAGAGGTTATATGAGAAAATGTTGCATGTGATAAAAATCTGAGACTGTCATGAAAGCTCTTCTGGACGGTGTTCATATTGTATGACATTTGTGGTCCTTTCTTGTTCATTGCTTCATGGCTTTTCTTTGAAATAACACTAAAATCTTAGAGAATATGCAGCAGAAATATTAAATGCTTTCACTTGTATCCTACTGTATATGAATAAAGCATGTTTTCAGAATATCCAGAGTCATTATTTCTATAAACTCCTGTAGAGTATTTCTCGTCAGAACCGAACTGGTCCGGTCTTTCCCCTGCAGTGTGTTGTGTGTCGGTCAGTAGCAGTATGTCAATCATCCCGTTCCACTTTGTCTCTTAAAATAACTCTCAGCAGCTGAAACAAAACCTGAGAGACTGGAACAGTTAATGCTGATGACTGACAACAACTGGATAAAACATGAAAACAAATATAATATACATTATATGACGGCACTACAACAGCCTCTTCATACAGTCATTGGGATTCAGATTTTACACGAAGTTGATTTCAAACCAATAATATCTGTAATAGACCAGGTCATTGCTTGTTTTCCCAGCTGAAGAACACCAGTGAAGAGGAAACTATCTGTCGTCTGTTTTATAGACCCTGCCGGTGTGTTTTTGTGGGTCTGTGTGTTGAGAGGTTGAGTTTAAATTAGACTTCTTTTAATCTTTTTGTATAAAGCTAATTCCTTCTCAAACAGTCCCACATAACAAAAGGTTATGCTGAGTTTATCAGAGTTTGATAGAGTGTCTTTATTTCATGAGACATTGTGGAAATAATGTAGGACTCAAAGGATCATCATTAAAAGCAGCTCTTCATCATGTTGTGTGTGAGGAGCTCATCATATCTGTTACTCATCTGTATCTATGAGAAAAAAAACACGACACAAAAGGGAAACAGAAAGTGGATGTTAATGAAGCCACAGGCTCATGTGAATATGAGTTTATATGAGACACACGTCTATATAAAACACTAGACAACATCAGCACAGCAAAGTGTCTGACATTAACATCAGATTTTCATCAGGACAATAAACACTAACTGCTACATGTTCATATCTGTGTTTACTGTTTAGAAATAGCTTGCCCCAAATAATGATCTTAATAATAAAACAAACTACAGAACAAGTAACACCAAAATAGACTTACAAATATTAATAAATAACTAAAATAGTGTAGATTTATTTATTTATTTTTTGTCTTTGAAGGGGAATTATTTGTCTCTTAAACAGCCATTTCTATCAGAAATATACAAACAATAACACTTATAACTCATTAATCTTGAAATGGCTACTCATTTATGAATAAAGGAATAAATACAGTAATACATTAAAATGAGGGATTAGTTTAAATTATTAAAAAATATATAATTTTGTAAAAAGTGGTTTAACATTATTAATTTCTTGAATTGTAATGGTTTTAGCTATAAAACATAAATGATTATTATAACTAAATAAATAAATAGGCTTAATTAATAATGTATATTTAATTGATAATTAATTAATAAATTTATAATTATTAATTTATAAATTAAAACATAAATAATGCTTTAGAACAAAATATATTAGGGAATAAATAAGTATTTAACCCTTTTTATTTCATGATTTGTTTAAACACAATTAAACTTTTTAATATTTTACTTAAAATTTAAAAATAATAAATCTAGTTACTTAGACTTCATTGATGGGACTGTGAGCAAATGTTCTAATGGGTCTGTTGTTTATATGAAGCCAGGTTCATCTCTCAGCCAATGAGCGCAGCGCGTTCTGTACACACATTCACGCGTCGGTGCGCGCGCGCTCACAAACTGTCAGATTAGCGGCGATGAATCACGGGCGTAAACCGTCTGATCCCTGAAGTTCATCAGACACCGGACAGGTCCGACCCACGGACGGCCAACATGAGCGAGAGGTTTCGGGTCGTACCGGTGGCGCACGCCGACGAGAGCGCGTTTGGAGACGCAGCGGACGGAGACTCTGTGTTTGACGCCGGTGCCGGTGAAGAGCGGCGGGGATCGGTGCCCATCCTCCAGTACAGCAGAGAACCCAACAAATACGGTGAGACTTAAGTTAGACCGTCGCTCTAAACGCTCGTGTTATCATTCACGCAGAGCCTTTATGTTGATAATAACAGGAGCGTCGCGCGCGTCAGTAGTTTGGCGCGTCGCGTCACTCCGTGTAAGTTACAGTGTAAACAAACTGGAAGAAAGTGAAGAGAATCTTCATAGTCGTTTTGGCGTTAATAAATGAAGTCGCATACAATCTAACTTTGCAGAAAGGTTACAAAGAGTGTATTTGTGTGTTTATAGTAAGTTATATACAGTATAAGGAATATTGTTCATTGAAGACGGTTTGTTTTTTACGTAGATCCCTCTCAGGAGGTTTAATTCCCTCAGGGCCGTTATCCAGATAACATTTTATGGTTTCTGAAACGTTATGAAAAAAAAGGTACAAAAGGAGTACAAATGGTAACTGAAAACTAACGTTAGCGGAACGTTGTGTTAGCCGCTACTTTATACTGTTTATTTAAACGCTGAACATTCAGTACACGTGTTTATTGAAATATCTGACATGAATCAAAGGAGTTGAGTGTTACATAGCCTACTAAATACGACTGAGGTGTTTAGTACTTGTCTGTTTATTTTAACTGCCATTAATTCTACATTCAGCTTTATATCATTTATTATCATTCGTGAAATATCACAGGGTTGTTTAATCTTACAGTGTGGTCTTAGGCTGGTGATACACTGGGAACTTTTTGAGCAGTTGCTAGGGAACTTTTATTGAGCAATGCTATTTGTGTATAGAATGGATACAACATTTTGTTACATTTCTATCTGGTTGACTGCTATATGCTCAAAAAGTTGCACATATCATCAGCCTAAAAAAGTATTATCTCTCTTACCAAAATTACTGCGGTAATCATAGTTGCAGCTTCAGTACATCTGGTAACAGTCCTAAAAATGTAGAAAATATTTTTTTTTTATATTATGTTTTTTTTTTTGACACTGTCTGTACTTTGCAGTATATTGCTATTTTTAATTTTCTGTGTATTTGCATTACATTGCTGTTTGATTGCATTTACAGTACTTTATAATAGAAACAAGCACAGTATGAGGGATTGCTGGTAAAAAAACTACAGTAATATACGCATCAGTTTAGATCCTAATCATTTGCTTAGTTTTTATTATTCTCATTTGTACTGTTTTTGTTTTTTTAGTTCTGACTGAAAGGTGATGTGATAGGGTTTAGAGAAACATGAGGCTCTTTTGGTTTTACATGACTGCCTGATTTCAGGGGCTTGTTTAGACGTGTCTTGGGACACTTTCATGCTCAGCTGTCTTCATTAATTACCATGACACATCTGTTTATTTCCCAGCTTAGAGATCTAGCAACCTACATCCCCAAATACTAACGAAATGATTTACCTTAGTGATTCGGGCCTTTGCTCTCTCATTTATTAAATCAGTCCATGTCGATTTAAGGAAGGACATATATAACCAACTGCATTAATGTAATGCATTTCAGGGTCTCTCTGTCTGGTGTCAATCTTTAACTTTAATAGATATGAAAGCTATAAAGGCCTCTTAAAACCAAAGTGCCTTTGATTATCTACTTAAGCACCAATCACACAGTCTATAAAGAAGTGTGATTGTTAGAGCTGATCTTCTGATGAAGGTCTGAAGCCCTTAACAAGGTGTAGGTGATCCAGACAGCACTTACTTGAGGTGCAGTAATTAAATATGAAATCGAAGTTCAACATCTTGTTTCAAAAGTTTTGCTTGGTGTTAATCACATAAAGAGAATATTAGTAAAGGGCACTTTTAGTGAAGCCTCCCAATGCATTGAGCCGATTCTAAGAACAGACACATTAGTGACACGTGACTTTCATTTGTTGGCGTGTGAAGTGCCTTGCCTTTGGAGAAGAGCAAATGGGAGTCATCTTCCAGATGGTTGGGCTGGGGAGCGTTGGATTGGGTTACACAATCATTATGGGAGTCAGGAACATCTCTATTCATATGCGGTGATGCTCTCAGACTTCACTCCCAGACATAGAGCAGTGATGAGCAATTGCTTAAGTTGCTCCTGAACATTAAGCAGTGTTGAGGTCTGGCAGACCCTGAATAATGCTTGATAAAGTCACACATCCAAAACAGACCCGATGCTGAGACCTGGTTCCAAATAATGCAGGCTGACGATGTTGGATTTTCATTTTAGAAACATATTGCAGCTTGTTGCAAACGTTCATGCAAAAAGAAATAAATCCCTTTGTCTAGGAAATTAAAGAGATATTCTAGGTTAAATACAAACTGGAATATTGTTGATTACCGCAGACTATAATATGGGCTCCCATTATTTGTGCAAATAAAAGACGTTGATGCATATTGTATGTAAATGCTTTGACTGTAAATCTATAGGGCGATCGTCCAAGTTGAAAGTATTTGGTGAAAAATTAAATAAAAGCTAGTTTTGTAATTTGTAGAAGCTGTTGTTGTCTTAGGCCTAAATGTTTTTCATCTGATGTTGATAAAAATAAGATTTTATATTATATTTATTATGCATAAAATCAAAAAGACAGCAAAAGTGACTATTTTTGAACAATTTACATTGGATATTAAGATAAATGTCTTAAGTAAAAGCTTAGAAGCAGCACAAACTATGTATCTTAAAATTTGTATTTTATTTTTATTTCTCTTTTTATAAATACCATTCACATGATGCATTTTTGTATACAATATATTTGGTACTTACTTAAAGAAAAAAAAAATCATTTCATTACAAGAGCAGTAAAACAAAATGAAAACAGTATTTGACCTGGAATAATTGTGGTTTCTTAGGCCATATGATACTGGACACTTAGTAAACATCACATGATATTTTAGCAAACGCACAATGCTGAGTTAACAGATTTCAACAGAGAAATATTTGAAAGTGTATATTTCAAACCACGTTTCATATGTGACCTGACACGACCCTGTGTTGACCCTGTTACTAAAGGCTCTCAGCGAGTTGGTGATGATAATGTAATTGGATGAGATGAGAATGTGTAATTGAACAAGGTCATTTTCTGCTGTTTAATAGGAGTTTTTCCACCATGACTGTGTGTTTCCACATCATGCTGTGGTCTCATCTCAGAGGCTGGAGGTCATGTGTCAGAGGGTGGTCTTCGGTCAGGGTCAGGGCAGATGAAAAAGAGAAGAGGGAATTATTTTTATTTAGCACATTTCTCCGTCAGGATACTGTGAACAGCTGACTCAAGTAACCCTGATCTATTTGTGCTGGCTGTCTGCACAAGTTTCTGTGCACCAATATTTCCAGTTGCCAAAGCAAAGTTTCTTCTCTTCTTCTGACATATAAACAACGCATGCCGTGCAGTTTGTTACTGTGCTTCTGGGCAGCAATAATTAACTTGAGAGTTTAGGAGTGATTTGTAATTGTATCGCTTTAATTGGCGTCATAAGATGACGATCATGTGATGCTTGTTTGGTTTCAACCGCTGTTGAACTGCTTACCTAAGCAGCATTTTTAAAGCTTCGAGGGATGCTTCTGATGAAAAAATAAAAAAAACAGCATCACCAAGCACTTAAATACAGAAATCCCAGAATGCACTGCTATGAATGCTGATTATCTACATGCATTTGATCTAATAAAGGAAATGCCACTAAATGTTTAAAAGTAGTCTTTTTCGTTCAATATGCACATTGTGGAAAGCTTGAGTAGAATTTAACCTTATGCAAATGAGCATTATCTTTTTTTAGTTTTTCCACTGCCACGCTTTAAGCGCAATCACTGCGTGACTCATCTCAGCCCATCTGAGTGGATTTTCCTGTGAGAAGTTACTCAGACTCAAACGGGCTTCCTCTTCCTCTCTGTTCTCACTGTGAAGAGTTTAATTCCCATCAGCCCTCTGTTAAAGAACACTGTGCTCTTGGCTCAGGACTCTTGTTTTTCATGTCATCACGCTCCGTCTCTCTAACATTGCTCAGGCGTTGAAAGTAGCAGGTGGTCTCTGAATGCTAAAGAAACTTTGGCAGTTAGAATCAGTTTGGTGTTATATCCGTGTTTGTGTTTTGGGGACATAGGGGCACAGAAATGTTTGACTTTTATGTCTGAAATGTAGAAAATGTAAATGCCTTTCTTTATTCTTTAGGGATGTCAGGTTGACTGTTTTATGCTGAACATCCAAATTTGAATGGAGTGGAATTGATTAGTTTAACCCAGCAAATCATGAGACAGAATATTTCTCCAATAATGTTATATTTCTGGAACTTTTTTCAGATTTTTTAATTTTTTTTTTTTAACATCTACTTGTTTCAGAGAACATTCAAATAAAGTTAGCAAAATTTTACAATAGGGAACATTCTCTAAAACATTTAAACAGTAAAAAAATTGTATAATTTCGGATGTTGTAATAACATTGAATAAATAAATATATGATGACAAAATCAGTGCATAAGTGCTGCTGATAGGGTGTTTTGATCATTTAGATAAGTGAATAAAAAAAAAGTGCACCTTGTTTGTAAAAATGTACTAATTGTTTGGGAGTTGCTAAACATATAATGTAAAAAATATATGCATATTATAACAATGAAAGTGTTTTTTTTTTTGACCTTGCATGAATGTCAATCTGTCGTTTGTGACTCAAACCTAGTATATGATTAAATAGTTGTGTTTTGTATGAAGCATCAGTCTCTGTGTTTATACGAGGAACAGATTGTGAGTCATGTCTCGTGATCACTGTCATGTCGGTCTTATAAAGTCGAAGGTGATAAACCTCACAATCATTTAGATAAACTGTGCTTCAGGCATCATGGGGGTTTTTGTTGACCCTGTGTGTGGCTCAAGCTCCCATTTCAGGGCCATCTCACGGACACCAGGATCAAACGGCACTCTTGGATAATCTAGAATGCTTCAGATATTTGTCTTCTGCTGCAGAAGAGCAAAAAAAGCCGTCACCTGATCCTCGGTGTGTGAGGGACAGCTGATGGAGAAAAGGCTATCTGCTCTGATATTTGAGATGGGCTTCTCTGGCAGAATGACTGAGCATCTGTCATCACCTGCTTACAGTCGCTTCGTTTTAGAGCGAAAACCTCTGCCAGTCTCCACCTGTTCACTGTAACGTGTCGAAAGTCCTTTATAGTAATTATTCTATACGTGCCGAACGGATTAGTGCAGATTCCTCACACGTCAGAGGCGCAATGGCGTGACATTTTAAAGTCCCTCTGGTTTCCGTTTTTAAGTAACACTTGTACATTGCAGTCTGTTTTAGAATCAGTGACATGCATGGGATGGGGGTGAAAATCTGCTGGAATAGACATGCAGTCTGTGTGTGTGAACTAATACTGTTAGTTACAGTTAGTGTGGGTCAAAATTAACTAGTTAATGACCAATATGGATGACAGTTTAAGATGTTAGATATAAAAATAATGCAATAAATGATATAAATTATGGGTAAATATTGTGTAAAATAAGGGTTTGCAAATTTAATGAAAATAAATTATATAATATATATTGAGATATTTAAAACATTTTTGAAAAAAAAATATCTTAAAGTTAAATTGTTCTATCTAATTCACTTTGGGAGTTCATAATTAAGAGACACGTTCTGTGGCCCAAAACACAACTTTGAAGAAATGTTAATAGTCATTTTATGTTAAAATATGTTTAAATATATTTTAAAAACTATTGTTGCCCTATTGTTTCATGAATAAATAAAAAATGTCAAAAATAAATAAAATCCATTAAAAAAAAAATTGTAAAATGGTCAACTTTGATTGCCCATTCATTTTACAGACATTTCCATTAATCCTAAAACACAAGGCATTTTAGGTTCAAATCAACACATACAATTCCTTCATATTAATACAGGACATTGTGCTCTATTTGTTTTTATTTTTGTTAAATTTTTTTAGTTTTTATTTACTTTTTTCTTATTTATTTTTTGCTTATCTGAAGTAAAACAAGATCAAACACACACATTAGAGTTAATTTTGTTTCAAGCTATTTTTTATGGCAATTGATAAAGATTGCCACCTATCTCTCAATTTTAACACTGATGTGACTATTAAAAAAATCAGTACTCACTGACCACTAGTTAAAGTGCCTAGACTGGGACAAATGAGTGTGTTTGTTTGCGCTATAAATGCCGCATGGAAATATTACTGCAGGTCTAAAGAATCTCTGCGTAAAAGCTTGTCAACAAGTGGAAAGTTGGGTCTTGTAGATGTCATGATGCCAGGAAAAGTTGCTGTACATGTGTTTTGTGGACTAACCCTGTAGGCTGGTATAAATCGATCCATCTGACTGAACTGCCATGCCAAACAAGCTTTGAACGATGTTTAGATGTCTAATTTAATTTTCCAGCAGGTGGCAGCACGTGTCTCTCTGATGCTGTTTTACACAACAGCTTTAAAATCTCAGAGCACTTGTTTCTTCCACCTAACTGAAGTTTCTCAGTTGCTATGAATGAATGTTGAGGGCACACTGTGTTATTAGGCGCTCTGTTCAGTAATGTTTACACGATGCTGTGGGACTGAACTTGAAACATGTACTCAACATCTTTCTTTTTTGTTATCTGAGATATATTTAGTAGTGTTTATATTCAGCAGAGCTTATGTCTCGTATCTCTGGCGTCTGATTCTGCATTAGCCTATATATATCTGTTCTGACCAATGTGACCACACTTGTTTGACCCGTCAAAACACAATCTATTATCTGTGTTTGTATTGTACATTGGTGACTGTGTTAGCCTGTGCAAGACTTTACCATGTATTTATTAATTGCTTTATGCGTCACAGAGGTTTTATCTGCAGTCCAGTCTTCAAAGAGCAGGAAACGAGGCCCGGACAAAACAACCCAGCTTCAGAAATGAACTCAGCTGGACGTCTCAATCACACTGTTTCTGAGCAGATCTGAATCTGTGAGGCTGTGATTGATCTTACCTGCCAGAACACAGGATTAGGGATTAGCCAATAAGAGGAAGCATGTTTCCTTACAAAAACTGGACGTCCTGTACAGTAGTTTGTACGTATGACGGGATCCAAACACCCGCAGATTTGGACGCTTCACCATTTAAAGGTCGTGGCACAGGTGGAACCAATTCATTAGAGCGAATTCCTGGCAGCTTTAACACTTTCCTGTTGTTCTTGACTCATTTCTAGGGGAAGCCTATCGAGAACAGATGACATGTTGGTGGTTTTTTTGGATTTGTGGTCAACACTCTTAAAATTAAGGTGTTTCACAATAAAATAACCTTGGTTATGGTTCCATAAAGATCTTTAAACACCCGAAGAACCTTTCTGTTTCACAAAAGGGTATTTTGTGGCAAATGTTTCTTCAGATTATATATATATTAAAAAAAAAGATGGTTCTTTGTGGAAGTAAAATGGTTCTTCTATTGCATCCCTGTGAAGAACCTTTTGAAGCACTTTAATTTTTAGTTACGAAATGCCTTCAGGACATTTTTTGTTTGTTTTTATGAGCTTCTGTTTTAAGTCTTAGATAGATAGTGTCCTGTTCAGACGGACATGTATAGGAACACAAAGTCCATCCTAATTGGACATTCCTTATGGTGATAACTGAGCAAAACCCGTTCACCTTTCAGCTGTTATGTATTCTGTGTCATATCTGTATATTGCTAATGTTGCCTGGTACCTTACAAACACTTGTTGCTGAAACATTAGTAAAAATAACCTTGCGCCTCTATAAGGTGTGTTTCAGTGAAGATGTGTTTCCTGGTATTATGAACAATAATCCCAAAAATGCTACTTTCTTAGAAATGTTCTCACCCTTAGGCCACCAGTGGTTTAGCTGAGTTTGTTTCTTCGTCAGATTTGGAGAATAACATTCCTTCACTTTCTAAGCAATAAACGCTCAGCAGTGAATGGGTGCCGTCGATATGAGAGTCCGAACAGCTGATAAATCATCACAGTAACCCACAGCACGCACAGTCTTTGTTTGTGAAAACATCATTTAGTGTAAATAGACACTCTGAGAGAAGGAAGGAAAAAAACCCAACTTAAATTAATTCCTATTCATAGAATACAACTCCATGATCCATAACCCTTCCTCCACAGAAAAAGTAAATTTCCTGTTGTCCCACATACTTATTTAGAGCCGTTTTGGCTTGCTTTGACACAATTTCTTACAAAATGCTGTGGATCACTGTGATGTTTTAATTGTTGTGATTATATGTATTTCTTAAACTAAGTTACGCAACCCAGTTTTTGAAAGAGGATTAAAAAGCACCTGCAGCGTTCTCCTGTGTACTTGATCTGTGTCAAACAAAAAACAAAAACAGAGTATTTATTAAGGAAATAACAATATACTTAATTATAAACTTAATGTTTCAGACACTTTATTGTATTTGCAATTAAACAAAAATATATTATTACTTTAAATCTCAGCTAACTGCATTTAACAAATTTTAGAGGGCTTTTTAAACCATATTTATTTATTAATTGATGTTAAGTCATAAAATGTTATGTCTTATAGTGAATAAATAATGAAGCTGCAGTTTAGTATTTAAAATATACTGACACATATATTCACTTTAAGTTTTTATTATAATTAAGTATTTTACATGTTCATGGCAAAGGATTATAATTTAAAATATTTTTAATTTAATTTTAATTCATTTGATTTTATTACAAACTGTCCTTTATAAGAAAAAAATCATGGTGTACTCATTTTGTGTAGTCATTAATATTACTTTTATATATTAATATATGATTACGATTATAATAATGTTAATATTTCATATTATCAAATGCATTTGTTTTTGCAGATTTTATGTACATCACAAGTGCACATTCAGTACTATTAAGGAATGCACATATTTAAGAGAGAAGTATACAAAGTTTGGCATTTTATTTGAAGAAACATTACATTCCTATTTACCTGAATCCAATGTCTTCTATGAAAGTCAATGCTTGACTGATAAACCCCTGAAGGTGGCTGAAAGTGCCAATATTTCTTGTGAAAAGAGGATGCAAGACTCCTGATAGCACAATCATCACAGATAAGCACACAAACCCTATATAGTGTGTTTTCCACCTGTTAAAATGGTGCATCTGATCACTTAGTAAAGAGACTTTCCTCAACACATGATTTGAGCAATAACTCAAGCAAACCGAAGCCATAAAAGATAAGCAAAGAGGAAGTTATCAGTAATTTATTCTACATTCCTCATCGCCAACATGACATGTGGAGCATTCATTTCTCTTTGAAAGAGCAAAAGGCAGCGGTTTAATGTGAAGCTGCACTCACACAAAGGATGCTCTTATGTTCAGGGTGTGCTGGGAGTCCAGCTCTTCAGATTGAATTACACTGCATTGCTCAGAACAGCAACGGCCCACTGGAGGATTCAACGGTCAAACCGACCGGGTCGTAGCGATAAAAATAACACGGGCTGACTAATGGACCAAAAACACGTTGCATCGTTGCTCAACACATGTTACTCACCATTAAACCTTATAATAGTTCACCCAGAAGATGATATTTGCTGAAAGCGTACTCAAGCCGAGATGTAAATGAGTTTGTTTTGTAATCAGGATTTGGAGAAATGTAGCGTTGCATCACAGTCTCGGCAATGGATGTGAATGGGTGCCGTCGATATGAGAGTCCAAACAGCTGATTAAACTAAACAAAATGTAAACGTTACAGTTTTTACTAGTAAACATGTTTCAGATCTGACTAACCGATTTAGTCAATGACCATTAAAACATTTTCATTTTCATTGAATTCTCTGTTCGATGTAAATCTAGATGTTTCCACGCAGCCAGTGCAGGCTTGTCTTTGCTCTGCGTTAAACTGTGTGTCAAGGGTCATGAAGACGAAACAGCTCTTGGGAGCTATTGCAGCGTATGTAACAAAAGATCCTGCCGTATGACAAGTCTCGTATTGTCTTGTGTAGAATGAGCTCTCTCTAAAATAAAAAAGCATCTGCAATTACAGAGCTATGCTGTTGGGCTGCTTTAATGATAGGCTGTGCCTGTCATGTGCGTGCTTCACAAACCTGTTTACAGTTACTTTAATTACATTTTGATTTACTGGTTTCATGTTCAAATACTTCCTTCTAGGATAATATGCATACATCTCACTCACCGCTTCACACAAGATTTTTGGTCATAAATGAGCAACATTTTACATCTGAAGCTTTCAGCTCCGCGAGAATAAATATAGTTATATGGACTTGCATTGTTGGATTAAGGTTTATTAAACAGTGCAGCCTATACTGGAAGTGTGATGTTTATTAAACCCATATCAGCAGGTTTGGTCTTTGTCTTCAGCTTTCTGCTGATTCGACG
>JAUCMS010000052.1:3591685-3603692 GCA_032357445.1 Enteromius radiatus | reverse complement strand
GCTGTGCGGCCCTCCAAAGAAATGCCACCCCACACCATTACTGACCCACTGCCAAACCGGTCATGCTGGAGGATGTTCTCCACGGTGTCTCCAGACTCTGTCACGTCTGTCACATGAGCTCAGTGTGAATCTTGGTGTTCTCTAGCAAATGCCAAACGTCCTGCACGGTGTTGGGCTGTAAGCACACCCCTCACCTGTGGACGTCAGGCCCTCACACCACCCTCATGGAGTCGGTTTCTGACCGTTTGAGCAGACACATGGACATTTGTGGCCTGCTGGAGGTCATTTTGTAGGGCTCTGGAAGTGCTTCTGCTGGGTTGTTGCCCTCCTCCACGTCTCCTGATGTACTGGCCTGTCTCCTGGTAGCTCCTCCTTGCTCTGGACACTACGCTGACAGACACAGCAAAGCTTCTTGCCACAGCTCGCACTGATGTGCCATCCTGGATGAGCTGCACTACCTGAGCCACTCGTGTGGGGTGTAGACTCCGTCTCATGCTAACACTAGAGAGAAAGCGCCGCCAGCATTCAAAAGAGACCAAAACATCAGCCAGAAAGCATAGGAACTGAGAAGTGGTCTGTGGTCACCACCTGCAGAAGCACTCCTTTATTGGGGGTGTCTTGCTAATTGCCTATAATCTCCACCTGTTGTCTCTTCCATTCACACAACAGCATGTGAACATGATCGTCAATCAGTGCTCCTTCCTAAGATTTGACAGAAGTGTGATTGACTTGGAGTTACATTGTGCTGTTTAAGTGTTCCCTTTATTTATTTTAAGCAGTGTAGTTTAATACGTGACTTTAAACATTAATTTAAAGTAATTTCCCCAACATTTATATACATTTGTAAACAAACATTCAATAATTAAATATAACTAAAATAAAAAGGAACAGAAATATAAAATGTAAAACCTATACATAATAAAACATGGCAGCTAGATGAAGAAAAAGTTGAAGCTTTGTATGCATTTTTTATTGAATGTTTACTTTGTTTTAAGAAATAAAATCTATTTATATTTTATGGTTTTAGTATTAGTTAACCAGTAACCCTGCTTTATTCTTTGTGCAGTGTTTTAGGCGTGCCCTTATTAAATACCTTGGCATGGCAAGTTTTTTGATATAGCACATTTCCTCTGAAAGTGCTTTTATATAAGAAGCATTTTAAAATAATCATAACTAGTGCACAAGAAATAAAATGATCAATAAGAAGTCTTCTAGAAGTCCTGCTCCATCATGTCTGTAATGGATTGTTAAACAGTATTATTGTGTTCAGGAGGATCTCCTGCGTGACCTGGACATGATTTGTTCCTCTCTGGCAGTAGCTGTGTGGGTTTAATCTGTGCTGTGCTGATTCACTGCTGCCATTGCATCAAGATGAAATTACTCTTGAGTTTAACAGCTCTGGCTGGCACGGAAATCAGGAGTCGCTTACAAACTCAGTTAGAGATCTTGATGAACAGACATTTATGCACTAATTGACTTATTATTTGATTTAGCATTTTTATCATCTTTTTCCAGGCCGTTTAATATCGAGTTGATTTGACTTCTAGCTCAGCCATTACAGAAGGTGAAGTCAAGCAGTTCGTCATCCATGCCTACACAAAACCTGCATGCTGTGCATTGTGTACTGCATACTTCAGCAGTAGTATGCTATCTGAACTCAGTGCATGCTCAGGTAACAGACAGACTGATTTCAAGCTCATCCATCATTGTCAGTGACTCACTGCCTCCCTCTGCTGGAGAAACTTATTTAGAGAGATAAGAGATTGCATTTGCACAGATGTCTTATTTGGTCTCGCTTCTTTGTTTAGCTTGTTTTGATGGATGCTGCCTGTTAAAATCCATGCAATTGTTCAAGGTTCATTTAGTCATACATGGTTGATTTCTGTTCTCATAATAGTGTAATGAAATAGCACCCTTGTGTCCCGGCTCAGAGGAAGTGAGTGTGATATGAAGAGTTTGAGACGGACAGAAATAATGACTGTCAGAAACCAAATCCTCAATATTGGGATTTAGGCTACAGTACAGTTCTTCTATGGGATCATTATTAAATAAATCGCTTTACATCTCGTCGTGTAGTAGTAATAGTAATAATAATACCAAAAATATTAATATTAAGTTTTAAAAGTATTAATGTATTCAAATCAATATTTATGGTTTATTATAATAATAAATATTATTGTTATTTATTATCATTACTATTAATAATCATACCAATAGAAATATGTATAATATTATTTATAAAAAAACACATTCTAAATATGAAAATAACATCAACAACATAAAATGTACAATAAGTAATAATGAAAGTACATATGAAAATAATAAATATTACCAAAGTACCAACTTATCAATATTAAATATGAAAATCATTATTATTACTGTTTATTATTTGTCATTATTATTTCCTACTGTAATTATTATTTTATTTAATAAATTGCACATTTCTAAACATGATAATAATGTAACAAAAAAAAAATTAATATATTAATATAAAATACATGATCTAAAAATGCATTATTTATTATTCGCTGTTATTATTAATAATTATTACTATTGTAATTAATCACAATAATACCAATAATAATGACACATTTGATTAAAAATGACTTCACTTTTATAATGTTAATATTAATATCAATCATACTATGTAAAATATCTAGGAGAATGAGTACAGATTTTACCCGCCCACGCAATCCCAGCATGCTCTGTTGCGTAACACGCTCCTTTACCTGAAGGCTTTAACAGCTTACAGCGCCGCTGACGTTTGATCACCGCAGGCAAGGACAAACCCTCAGAAAAATATTAATATACAAGCCTGTGTCTATCTCTTTAATCACATATTGTGGAGATTTGCACTTTCTAAAATGATTTTTGCTCACTGTTTGTATTTGAACAGAGGGTTTAGTGTGCGGTTACTGTAGTATATAGTGAACCTGAACCTCGTCCCTCGTGTTCAGCTCTGTGTTTAGGTCAGTGTTTCTGTCTGCGTGGGTCTTCCTTCCTCAGGTCCTGCTACGCTTTCTAAAAAAGACAGGACTTGGTTAATCTGGTTAAGTGATTACTACCTAGTTCACGTGATGATGAACAGCCACTAGATGAATAACTTCCTGTAATAAAGCAGCGAGCAGGAGGCTGTGCTACAGTATATTGTGTATAGAGGGTTTTGTTTGACTCAACAACAGAGAGATTATATTATTAATACAACACCTCAACTTCCTTATTGCTTTTTTTTTAAAATAATGAACAAATTATAATAATTTCACAGACACAAATTTCCAGAAAGATTATTTAGTGAATTTTATTTCTGAATTTATGTATTTAAGTAATTATTTATATTTATGTTTATTGGTGTGCGCATTTATACATATGCTGTATGTTTATATACTGTATATTTAACATGTAAATATATAATAAACTTGGATATAACAATATAATATAATAAGCTTTATAAGGCAAATATCTAAATTTAAATTAATTAATTGTAACTTAACGTTGACAAAAAAAAAAATATATATATATATAATAAAAAAGAATAATGGACATGCTAGGCATTTTGCAAATGCAAATTTCATTCTAAATAAAAATACTGAAAAATAAATAGTTTATTTACTGTAACAAAATAATTGATTTAATGTGGATTTAATTCTAATTTCTAATGGAAAAGACAAGCTATGCATGTTTTGCTATGCTATGCCATTTAATTACTAAATAAATATATTAAATAACTGCATTATAAATAAAACAAAATGAAGAGTTAAATTGCAAAAACAGATAACTTAAATTTTAAAAATCCTGTTTTTTCATTTTGCATTCTAATTAATCTTAAAATGCAAGCTGGGGTATTTTAATTAGGTTAAAAAGTACAGCTTACTAACACAATAAAACAATAAAAACATGATAACAGTAAGCATCATTTTTGATAAATGGTAAAAAAAAAACATGGTAAGTTATCTGTTATTGCTATTAACTCTTCTAATTAACTTGTATATATTTATAAAAAAAACTAATGATTTAAATTCTAGTGAGATCTATTAATAATAGTAGTAGTGTACAGTATACACAGCGAGTGGTGACTCAACACGTCTCGCTCTATTATATCAGATATATCTGTTAGATGTTAAATGATTATTCTGGATGCGTTTCCATTCATTCTGGTTCTTTAGTGTGGTGGCTCTCTCTGTCTCCATCAATCATTCTTCTACCTTTCTATCTCTGTATCCCCCTGCTCTCTCTCTCTCTCTCTCTCTCTCTCTCTCTCTCTCGGTGTCTCTGGCTCCTCCTCCTTGTCTGGGTGAGTGGTTTAGATCAGGGATCAAGCGCTTAGGGACTGATGTCTCTGGCGTTTTATTGGCAGCGTCACAGGGGCTGATCATCAGAGCACTGATAGTTGAGCGCGTCTGAAGCCCTTTGAGCGCGTCTCTCCAGGGACCCTCGGCAGACCCATCTCACCCTCTCTCTCCATCAGCATGGAGCCGGGGTCGAGCTCCTGCCCGCGGGGTAAGTGCTCGGCGTCCTGGATTGGTGATGGCTGTGGATGTCAGGAGCGCTGCTCTATTGTGTTTAACACCATTGTTCTTACTTGAACTATCGTTTTTGAAAGTTGCGATCGTCTGTTGAGCTGGATCTCGCTTTTACTTCGACTGCGCTTCTGGATCATCTCAGGTGGTTGCCGTTTTGACTATCAATGACATTTTGAAAGATGGGACTAGGTACTGTTTGCATTTTTAGTGTTTTAATCAAGAACGTAAGCTGAGAAACTTCTCTAAAGCTACCAGTTGCATTGAGCTCGTCTTCTTTCTTACTTCACTAGATGTGATATTGCTGTTCTGTATCTAAAATCAGATGTTTTGCCGTTTTAATGTTGTCTGCCAGAATATAGCCTTTACTTTTGAAGGTGCTGGGATAGATCTGGTTTCTTTGCTTCAGTAGATGTGCAATAACACTTCAAGTAGATATTTTTCTATTTTAATCTTGTCAGCCAGAGCATCTAAAATGACTTTAAGTGATGTTTTGAAGGATGTGACTAGTTGCATTGAGCTAGTTGTAGTTTTTACTTCAGTCGATGTGGAAGTGCTGTTCTAGGAGTTCATAATTATAACTAGAATGACATATTTTGGCATTTTAATGTCATCAACCAGAATATAATCTAGATATTTTTCCATTTTAATGTCGTCAACCAGAGCATTAGCTTGTCTAAATCAACTTTAAGTGACGCTTTGATTTTAAGTGAATGTGCTTGTGTTGCATTGAACTAGTCCTAGTTCATATTTTATTAGATCTGAAATATCTGTTCTTCAGTTTCCCGATCATCTAGAATGAGGTAGTTTTCCACTTTAATGTTGTCAAGCTTGTCTAAACCCACTTAAGCAATGCTCTGAATGATGTGACCAGTTGCACTTTACAATAAGTGTTACTGTAAAAAGATAATTGTGTTATATGTTAACATTAGTAAATATAAAAGCTAAAATGAACAAATAATGAACAATGCATTAATTATATTATTTATATATTTTTGTTAATGCTATTTAATGAAAATGTTCAGTGTTCGCTCACAGTGCATTAACTAATGTCAACAAACACAGCTTGTGATTTTAATAATGCTTTAGTAATAATGAATATTAACTAAGATTAATAAATGCTGTATTGTTCATTCTTATGATGTTAACCAGTTTTAACTAATAAACCTTATTGTAAAATGTTACCTTTTTTACTTTTAATTTGAACTTTGCAGTTTGTCCGAAATGAGAATAGTTTGGGTGATTTTTATTTGATTTGATTTTGTTAAGTGTCTTTTTAAACTTTAGTAAACTTCTTAGTAATATTTAATTAAGTTTTCATGCATAAAAACTAGCTTGGAAGTTGTTGGAGTTTCTAGAAGATATTTTGCTATTTAAATTGTATTTTTACTGTAAACTGACTTTGAGTGATATTTTGAGGGACTTGATTAGTTGCATTGAGCTAGTCGTAGTTCATACTTTATTAAACATGAAATCTCTGTTTAGGAACTTTCTAAACATCCTGAATGAGAGATTTTACCCATGTTAATGTTGTAATCACAATATAGCCTTTCTAAATGGAGTGTAAGTGACTTTTGAGACTAGTTGCATTGAGCTAGTCTTAATTCCTAAATTAGCAGACATGGGATAGCTGTTCTTGAAGTTTATAATCAGCTAGTATAATATATTTGTCATGCAGAATTTTACTATAACTTATTTTCAAAGTTCACTTGAAGTAGTGACAAGTTGCATTAAAATTGACGTTATTTTCTGAATTGTCTCAGGCAACTGGAACTTTCCAGATATCAGATAGTTTGGTGTTTTAAAGTGAGTTTAGTCAGAAAATAACCTAAACATCTCTTCTGAGCTGAATTTAAGTCACTTTTTTTAAGATTCAAAATCAACCGAGTTGCAAACAAGAAAAAGAAAATAATGCATATATTGATATAATTTTGTTTTGGGGATGTTGATCTATCTTTTCATTTGTTTGTTCACTCATTGCTTCAGTTTTTCTTCCGCCTGGAGCCAAATGTCCATCCGTTTATTGATCAATTCATTTCTGCTTTCTGTTTTGCTCTGTCAGTCAGTCAGTGATTGATTGATTGATGCAATCTTTTTGACGGTCTGAATCTTTAAGCTGAGTTTGATTTTTAAAGGCCGTGTCCAGAGAGCAGCAGCATAACTATCATCAGTTGTAGACATTTATACGTGTGCTTAGTTACTTCGTCAGACTTTGGGCCTGCTAATTGCTTGACATCCGTGTTGGATAACTGGATTGGAGTACCTCTTTCTGCCAGCGTCTCTTGCACTGTCAGCCGGTGTGTAAAACAAGCTCTCGTAGGCCGCTTAAAGATCACAAGAAGAGAGAGCTTAGCCGATATAAATAGAATATGTGACCGTTCATTACCATAGAGACTGTGATTCACGGCACCTGTTAATGCCCTGCTCTACCTGACGTGCTAATTTCAACCTTTCTTCTGACAATTGCTTGGTGAGTCTATTGTAAAAGGGAGTTGTCAAGAAGGCTCTTCGTTTTATTGTTGCTAACTCCAGCTATTATGTACCTGGAAAGGAAGCAGTTGAGATGAATTGTTAATGTGTGAAGGGTAGATGAAAGGTGTGTGTGGATGCCTGTGTATCAGTGTTTCGCATGGCCTCTCTGAATGTCAGGTCTGCTGGACTATAAATATGGAGCTGTGTCTGAATGAGTCTATATTGAAGGTTTGATGAACTCAAAGGCTTGATGGTCAGCTCAGATCCATGTCAGCATTGTCTGCTGAAGACGTGAGACTGTGTTGGTTTGTACTGGTGTTTGTTTGTTTTTTTGAGCGGTTAGGGAAGGTATTTTATTTTATTTTATTTTATGTTTCTTTTTATTTGACATTTTACTTATATTATGCTGTATTTTATTCTATTTTTCATTCTATTTTATTTTATTCTGTTTTTTATTTCATTGAACTTAATTTTATTTATTTAGTTTTATTTTATTCAGTTTCACTTCTTATTTTGTTTTGTTTTACATTTTTATTTTTTATTTATTTTTTATTTTAATTAACTTAATTTTTTTTGTTAAATGTATTTAATTTTAATTTAATTTATTTTATTTTCATTTTAAATTTGTATTTTAGTTAGTTAGTTTAATTTCATTTATTTTGTTCTGTATTTTATTTATTTATTTATTCTGTTTTTCTTTTCTTTTCCTTTTCAATTATGTGAAAAATATGACTCAAATCCCCTTAAGACTTTTTTTTCCACCTGCTTTATATCCAGCTGATAATGTGTTAAATTAATGAGATGAACATCTATTCAGATCATGTGTCAACTGCTGCAAAACAACTTTGAGATTTATGCAGATCGCTCCAGTAAATGCATGTTTGTGTGATATTAAAGACATGCTTTTGGCCATCTATGACATCGTCACTTGCAAAGAAGGGTCACTTTTATTAGGATCAGTTGACAATCCATCATTGTTGTCAGCACCAGTATCCGGTTTAGTCTCAATGGTTTAGGAGTCTCAGTGAGATTATTGCTATATTTGATCTTTAACTTCCATGATGTCTACAGTTAGAGTGGCTGAAGCTCCTCCTCTGTCATGCCTGGAAAAGGAATCGTCTTAAGCCAGGAACGTACAGTGCAGTGCTGCTGATCGGATGAAGTTGTGGGTAATTTTGTCTGGTACCATCAGAGCCGTCTGGTTGTTCCATGGTTGAGACTGAACTATAAAACCTCCCTGAGTTTCCAGTTGCTGTAGAGTTTATGGGAATTGCACATATTTTGTCTTTCCCTGTGATCATTCAAATCCTGCTCTCCAATAAAAATGTCTGGGTATCCTTTGGAAAACCTTTTTTTTTTTGCCCCTGGAGCCAAATGTCTATCTATATATTCCTGCTTTCTGTTTTGCTCACTCATTCATTCCCAGTGTATGTGTCTCTGGATGAAGCGAGAGCGGCGTTCGAACAGCTGAATGAACGACTGTGACATTTGCTGTGATATAAGCATATCTGTAAACTAGGTCATTTTGATGAAAGTGGATCACGTCTCGTGAGATTTGGCATTACTGTATCAAGTGTCTGAAGTCATAGGTGCACATGTGAGCATGAACAGAATATAATACCAACAGTTCAAAGGTAATAGTTCAATAGTTCAGAATTTACCTCAGGCTATCTAAGATGCAGATGGAGTTGGTTCTATATATGAACACATTTGTAGAAATATAGTATTGCCTCCCTTGCTCAGCAATGGATGTGAATGGGTGCCGTCAGAATGAGAGTCCAAACAGCTGATAAAAACATCACCACTTTAGTCTATCAGATAACATCTGGATTATCAGCTGTTTCTGACTTTCATTCTGACGGCACCCATTCACTGCAGAGCATCCATTGATGCATTGCTGCAAATCTGATGAAGAAACAAACTCATCTCGGATGGCCTTTTTTTTTTTTTTAATGTTCAAGAAACTGATAGACCATAGTATTGAGCATCCATAGCAGAAGCAGTTCAGACCACGATACTTACAATTTTTTTATATAAAAACACTTCCAAAGATGATACAGAGTGACTGAAACGCTTTAAATCGGAAGGTGTGCATATAATCCGAAAGGCTCTTGAAACATTTGATTCTGATAAAAAGTTTGGAATTTGTGATTTCAGATGATTTTCTCAGGTTTTTTTCTCAAGTGTCATATCTGAATGTTCCCTGAGTGTTACATTGTTTAATATTTTAAATGTTACCTTAGAAACAACATTTAAGGGAATGTTCTATTTTAGAATTTTCCAAACGTTGTTACTTTTTTCACAACCATCAGAAACTAGTGAGTAGACCTAGTAACAGTTCAGTTGATGTTTGTCTAATGTGTTTAAATGTTCCAGAAAAAAGTTTTTGTGCTAATGCTTTGAGAATCTTGTTAAAGAACAGATAATATTTAACGATTTTATAACTTTGAGAGAGCCTTGCTGTTTCATCTGTTATCTTAGCGCTTGATCTCTTTTGGGTGTTTATAGTTGCTTTGGTTCTGCATAGTTATCATAGTTAAACACCTCACCTGGTTCTTACCATCTTAGCCAGCATGGTTTCTCCTGGTGGAGATGTAGAACTGGAGATTGTGGCTCAACCGGTAGAAACGTGATGCCAGTGAAACACACTTAATGAATAAATATCTGTGCTGAAAGCATGTGAAGGTGTTTTAAATGAGATGTATTTGTGTAACTGTCATGCGTTCATGTGTTTAGCGTGAGCGGTGACTTCATTGCATAAATGTGAGCACTAAACTGTTTGAACTGGTTTCAAACCAGTTTGCAAATGCACTATTGTTTCAGGCGGTATGAAAAATGACTCGTGTGCACTTTAGAGCATCTTGTGGGTTCATTGCATAATCATACATTTATGCATTTTACCGCTGCTTTTATCCGAAAACAACAGAGAAGCAAGCCAACCATAATAATATACAATGCCAGTCTTATTAGAGGGATCTTTGAGCTGGAAAGTGGTCATATTTGTAGTTTCCAAAAGCTTTTTTTTTTCTAAGTTTACCGTTAAACATACTCTCGGACTTTGTCGTTTATAAAGTAAAACTGTTCAAATATATTGAATTCAGCATCTGCGGCATAACACAAGTTTACTCCTGGAACAGAATGTCGTTCTAAATCTGAATTATACGCTGCGTTGAAATTATAGGTCTGAGGAAATGAATAAAGCGATGTAATCTGAAAATAAATCCTATAGTGACGCAGCCCAGTCCAGATGTTTATTTAAATCACTGCAATTTAGCATCTATATATAATCAGTGAGCGAGCGAGTAATTGCATGTTTCCAGCTATACGTTTGAGCTTTTATAAGTGCTTTAGTGACAGGACGCCATATGCCATCAGACTGAGCGTCACAGGGTTTGACCAGTGAACCGGAGGACATTGATCACCATCATGCTCTAATTATAGGAAAATCATTACGTCTGACCGGCGGCGCTGATAGGAAGTCTGCTTTTTCCCAATTTACCCAAGAGACTACACATAACATAACCATAAAGACCATAAACGCCTCGTACTTCTGTGAGCAAAACACGTTTTAGTGGCACATCTCCTGCAATCAGCTGTAATCATGCCTCTTTTCCTCTCTGTCTAACACAGGTGATGGAAACCCAAGGGAAAGCAGCCCGTTCATCAATAACACAGATGATGATAAGGGAAATCTATACGATGGGAAAAACATGGCACTTTTTGAGGTACTATCTTTAAGCTTCATTTCAGTATTATTAAATATATATATTGTTTTGCATGTTTTTTGACTGACAATTTGCTTTTATTTCATTATTGTAGTAGGTTATTTATTTATTTATTTTTTTTGCTGATTATTTCCTTGTGTTTGGCTTTATTGCAATTTTGAATATTTTTCCTCAGTTGTTCATTTCAGTAATTCATCTCGACAGTTTAGTTTCTTTTTTCTAATTTTAATACCAATTAATAGTATTTACAGACTAAAATTCTAATTACTGATTCAATAATAATTTTATTAGTGCAATAAATAGCACTTTTAATGTATTTTATAATTTAAATAATATAAATAAAATATTCAATATATATTTGGCATTACAGTAATATGAATTTAAAATAATATAATATTTATATAATTTATATAACATATTAATCACAAAAAAGTCATATTTTTTAATGAAACAAATCAAAAGTACTACATATATTTGCATTACAATAACAATATTTTGTGTGGTATAAGACCTAAAATAATGTCATTATGCAATAAATAAATGAACAAGCAAAAATAGCATACTTGTTCTTTATGCAAAAATGTAATATCCTTTTTTACTCTTTTAATTTAAGGGTGTAATATGAAGATGTCCTTAATAAGTTTTGTGATATTTATATTACCGCGTTCATGTCTGAACAAAGCCATTGTGTTTATTTTCAAGCCATCATGGCTTTTCTCTAGTCTGTTTTCCACGTTCTCATTTCATGTTTATGATCATAAAATAAAGGAATTCATGGGCCTTGAAGTTTATTTTTGTCGAATTTCATGATTTCGGACAGACAGGGCTGTTATTATGTCCTTTGATTTCGGTGCCTGCGTGTATTTTTACTTGGGGCTTTTACGAGATATTGTAGAGGTTTGAAATTTGTCGTTTGTGTCTGCTGGTTTGCAGTTTTTCATCAAACGCATGGCCTTTTACCCTTTCAGGAGGAGATGGACAGCAATCCCATGGTGTCTTCTCTGCTCAGCAAACTGGCCAACTACACCAACCTCACGCAGGGCGTCCGGGAACACGAGGAGGCCGATGAGGACGAAGGAGCCAAGAAGCCGACGGTCAAGGTAATGCACTGAGAGGCGGCACACATCAGACTATTTCCTTTTACTTTGGCTTTAGAGGACAGACTGAGCTCATTTTAGCTGTAGATATGAAGACCTGAATGTGAAGCCGATCTTTCTGTACGTTTGAGCTTTGTGTCTGTGGACTCTAATCCAAAACAAATGGAACATACATTCTCTACATTCTTTAGCCTTT
>JAUCMS010000052.1:3554267-3564267 GCA_032357445.1 Enteromius radiatus | reverse complement strand
CTAAATAAAAATAAAAAACTCTCAGATTCTCGCTGTACAATCAACTCTGTCTATTATGTGCACGCACATTAAACCCCGCCTCTTGTATTCAGAGGGCAGACAGCAAGACGATCAAGGGGTTATACATACGGTTTTGAAATCGCGCTAAAATCCTGCAACATCGCATAGAGCACCTTTAACACTTCAGATTAAACAGCGTTAGAAATGAATGTGACAATTTTAGAAAGATTTACAATTTATTTTTGTTTCTTATACACCGTGTCCTTACTAAGTGATGAAGCAACAAGCAAGTCTTATCCACTGCGACGCACCTGATTGGTCCAAACATTCGCATATTAAACAGCTGATGTATTCTGATTGGCTGTGAATTTGAGCATTTCGTCTGTTTTCTGCATTCGCTCTGCTTGGTTAGGACACGGTGTCATGTGTAACACACACTGCCGTTAAAAAGATTTATTTATTTTTTTATAGAAATATACTTTTATTCAGCAAGGAAATTAAATTAACCATAAGTAACAGTAAAGACACTCATAATTTCACAAAATATTTCTATTGCAAATAAATGCTGTTCTTTTCTATTCACCAAAGAATCCTGAACAGAAAAAAAATCATAGTTTCCACAAAAATATGAACCGTTTTCATCATTGATAATAATCATAAGCGTTTTTTGAGCAGGATATCGAGGACGTGGAAGACTGCAGTAATGATGCCGATGCATTTTAACATATTTATATATATACATAAGAAAAGTCAAATAATATTTCAGATTTGTACTGTATTTCAGTATCAAGTAAATGCAGACTTCTGACCCCAAACTTTTGATCGGTAGCATCTGATTCATAATTATAGGAAGATGTGTGCCAAAATGAAGCGATGATAAACTGCAGGCGGTCAAACAGCATCTTCTCCTTCGGCGGGTTTGAGATGTGTTTCTTTGAAAGCCCTGTTAGCAGTGCAGTATTTTGTTACCAGGATGTTATTACTGTATTTTCTACAGTGTGTGGTGACGTAGAGGAGGCAGACGGACGCGTTTAGATCCTCTTATCTTGTGTTCTCTGAGGATGTAGTTTCTGCACTGCTCAGCTGTGGTCAATGTTTTTTCTTTAGGACAAATTGTGAATATTAGGGCATGGAGAAAAATGTTTATTATTTTTTTTTATATATGTGTTTATTTTATTTGATGTGGTCATTTCTGTCATTCATTCTACATGCAATAGTTTCTGTCTGTAAATTGGAAACATTTTTTTTTTTGTTTGTTTGTTTTAAGGACCTGAAGGTTATTGCACCGATTCAACACACATGTACATGTACCGTGATTTTCATTCACCGAAGATACACAGAGCAGTGTGTGTGTCATCTGTGACCTCGCTGAAAGATATGTGATCAAAAATGTAAATATCAGAATAAAACAAGAGCTGAAGAGCAGAGGATGAGGATGGTGATGAAGGCTATAAGACATTTCTTCATGTAGTGTTTAATTGTAGACCGACCCACTCGGAAACTCTGTGGACTTGCATAGAATTGTATAGAAGTTCTATGCAAATTTTGGGCACAATTTATTGCAATATTTCTAAAATATATCACCAGTGGGGTTCATAGGAAAAAAAATGCTGTTTTTAAAATGATTGTTTATACTTGCACACACACACATATATATATACATCTATAACATAATATTGTAACATAACATTTTCTGTTCTGAAACTGTTTAAATTAGGTTTAAATTTTGAAAATGGCAGAATCTCAGATTTTGAAGTATGTGTATACCCTTTATTGATAGATACTGAGTATTTTCAGCTTCATGTTTTTATTTGTGTGTAAATCCATGCTTTCTTCAGAATGAGCACAGAGTGTTTTGTCTGTAGGTCACTCAATGTCATCTACCTCACAGTGTGTGATGGTTTTACTCGTGTCGTTTTTTTATTTTGTTTAAATAAGAATCATCTGTCATTTCAGAACCCCATCTGTTTAAAGAAGACTGTGTGTGTGTGTGTGTGTGCGTGTGGTTTATGAGGACACAAATGTGTATAATGACATGGGTATGACAGGTATTGCAATATAAATGTGATTTATGAGGACATTTTCAGTGTTCCCGTAATTCAAAAAGCTTACTAAATGGTGTTTTTTTGGAAAATCTAAAAGTGCATAGTTTCTTGTAAGGAGTAGGTTTAGGTGTAGGGTCAGTGTAGGACAATACCACATACAGTTTGTACCATTACACCTATGGAGAGTCCCCATAAAACACAAAAACCAATGTGTGTGTGTGTGTGTCAGGTGTGTGTGTGTGTGTGTGTGTCAGGTCATGATCTGAGACGTGCGTCATGAGAAGCTCTCGGCGAGCGTCACAGACTCTGGTAGGATGTTTCTTGTGGGTGTGTAGTGAAGGATCTCCCTTTAAGTGAAATTCGTGCCTCTTGAGTAATTGAAATAAAAGTGCTACACTATGTCAGAGCCTGTGAGTCTTGATTCAATGCGTTCGATTCAGTGATTTCTTCTCGATGCACAGGAAGAGGAAGTAGCTCCAGGAACGATGCATTTCAGTGTAGGTGGGTAGATGACACATTTTCTGAACCTTTTTTTTTTACAAATTAGCTCTATATAATTATGATATATGCAGTTAAAGTATAAGCTTTAATTATAATGCATTAAAATTAAAATATATATTTTGCATTTTGTGTGTGTGTGTGTGTGTGTGGACTGCATTAAACATTACAATAAAAAATGTTTGTATGTGTCCAGCACCAGGTGGCGCTCAAATAGTGACCTTAAAGTCACAGTAAAGGTGTGGGTTCAGTCCAGCTGCAGATACTGTCTTTTATTCTTTGAACGGTTTCATTCTATTTAAATGAATTTATTGACTTTTGACGGTCTGAGGTCCTGAACCATCATCCAAATCAATATTTGCTCTTTGTTTGGCTTTCAGGAGACACGAACACAATGTAAAACCTGTCCAACCAATACAGTATATTTATACATATACACTGCTATTTCAAACTCCTGTTTATTATTCAATATTTTTCCTAAATTTACACTATGTAATCTTATTCTATGTAGAATAGTTGTGTGATGCTATTAGCATTAACTCCAAATTATGATTCCATAGCATTCCTTGTTTGCGATCACTTCCTAAAGCAAATGTTTACCAGACAATTCATACAAATTATTATATGAACCAAGCAGAATTTGTCTGTGAAGTCTCTATGATCTTTATATATTGTGTATATACATATAGCAATTTCTGTCCCACATTCCTGTGTGTTTTGGGGTGTTTGACACTCACATGAACATCACATGATCCACAGCAGCTGATTAAATCATTAAGAACAGAGTCAAAGACAAACACACACTGGGTATACACTCACAGAGAGTGCACGTTCAGTGTTTACTTGATTGTTTACATTTTTCATTAATGCAACATTAAATCAGTCAACCAGTATTCTAAGTGTGAGTTTTGAGCTCTTCTGATGAGGTGCCCTGAGAAGGTCATAGGTCAAAGGGAAGCTTAAAGTGTGTGTCACAAACTATCTGTCCAGAGATTAATCATCATCCTCCTCTTCCTCCTCGGTTCAGCCATAAGGCGTGTTTTGGAACATGTAAAAACAGGGCTGTTATTGACTCACTGCTACTGTACTTTCCATCTGAATATTGACTCATGGGGAGGTATGAATCTCTGGAAATAATGACGCAATGTTTAGTGTTGTGATATTTTAATCTTAAGCACCGAAACTCAAAATGTTAATCTTTATATGACATTGGTATATTATACAAACTATTCCACGATAAACTATTTCAAATATCAATAATATGTAATATTTAATAGAATATATATATAATATTTAATTTTATATATAATATGCATTATATAATGTGTAATATTTTACATGTTTATGTGCATTTGCATATATATATATATACATACAAATTTTACTTTTATTATTTTTTTTATTGATTTATTAATTTCACTTGTTGTTGCTGTAATACTCAATATGATCCCTTTATTGTCTTTCCAGCCATTTATTAAATATTTTGAACATAATAATAATTAATTTGTCATTTCTCGCTGGTTTATTGTGCTTATCCATTTACAGCAGTCACTGTCTCCCGCTGTGATCAAACGAGCTGTGCGCACAATTTCCGATCCTACTACGGCGCAGGCTTGGCTTATGAATATTAATCGTTTAACTACGCCGACGTTGCTTGGCAACCTTCACGGCGTCCCGTTACGTAACGTATTTAATATGCATAAACCACGCCTCCGCCGCCTTCGGATTGGCAGGCTGACACAGCGCCCACCCGCCGCCGGCCAATCAGACAGTCTTCTTTGCCGAACGTCACCCTGCGTAATTAATATTCACGCAGCAAGCCTTCGCTGTAGTAGGACTGTATGGCTCCGGTAGTGAAGGAGTTAACGGGGAGGGCGGAACTCTGCACCGGCCGCAGTAGATGATCGCAATAATGATAGCGAGAGGTACAGAGAGGCTACAACGCTCGGAGGGACGTTTGGGAAATACTCTTTGGATTTCGTTTGCATCGTATTGACCTCGCCAGCGATGCGTTCGCGTCTTTCTGGATGATACGGAGGCACCGCGACGCGAGATTCCGAAGCGGATACAAATGCATTTGTGAATGTAATATTGTATCATCGCTTGCATTCAAACCGGGCTCGCTTACAGATGCGCAGACGCGGCTCTCAGTGTGCAGGTGGATGGTGGCGATGATGATGATGATTGAAGAAGATGAATCCATCTCACCTTTTGAGTGAATAATTATTGATTTTCAGAGGTTTTACACGGCTGGGAGGAACCCAGAGGCGCAATGCTCGTAGTTCACGCATCAGGGTTCGAACCCGCACCCGCTGGGTCACCCGCCTCCGGTGTGTGAGCATCCGCGCGCGGCAGTCATGTTGCCCGGTGTGGGTGTGTTCGGCACCAGTCTGACGGCGCGGGTCATCATCCCTCTGCTGAAGAGCGAGGGCTTCGCGGTGAAGGCGCTGTGGGGTCGCACGCAGGAGGAGGCTGAGGAGCTGGCGCGCGACATGAACGTGCCCTTCTACACCAACCGGATCGATGACGTGCTGCTGCATCCGGATGTGGATCTGGTGTGCATCAACCTGCCTCCGCCGCTCACGAAACAGATCGCCGTTAAGACGCTGGGTGAGTGGCACATACAGCATAGCACTAATAACACTGGATGAATTGCACAATGTTCCTCTGATGATTCAACGCGTGTCAGATCTTGTTTCTGTCAGGTTAGGTGTGGCTTTAATGTAGCAAAAAACAAAAAACTGACTTGCTTCACCAGCCATTGCATCACTTTTGTGTTTGTTGGTCATTAAGAAACCCACAGTGGTGAGAACCATAAAGTCTGAACCAGTTCATGATACCTACATTAACAGCCATGTGGAGGTTTGACTTAGTTTAGTATCAATAGTATCATTAATATGTTGTTTCTCCTAGACAGCAGTGTCGCAAACACTTGTGTCTGCTTCTCAGATGTTTCTTCTGAGAAAAAGACTCTTAACAAAGTCACGTGTCTCCAATTGATTGTCTGAAGACATCTCATCTGTGTCTAAACTGTGCTCAGATTTCAGAAGTTTGCGGTCAGAGATATCATATCTCATCAGATGACTCGAGCTGCCTCACACTCATTTTAAAACTTTATATTCTTACTAATGACATAACATGTTTCACTGAGCATCAGAGAGCCGTGCAATACTGTTTCTTCCACTGAATATGTGGTGCTTCACGACTGCTTCAGGATCTCCAGAAGATCTCATGGTTGTGTTTTTGCTCACTCATGTTTTGGTTCTGTTGTCTGGTCAGTAGATGAGACGGCAGACTGACGTTTGCAGGTGTCCAGTGACAGTCAGAAATAGCCGGTGACAATTATTCATCTCTGGGATCAGGAGCATGAGCCCAGAATAAGCTCAGACAGGAACCGACGGCAGCAGACTGGATTATTATCCTCAGTCTTTCTTCTGTCACGTCTCTCTGTGCTGAATAACAGCATTACATTCAGAAACAGCATTAATCACTATTATCTACTGAGCCTAGGATATTGTGGGTGGTTGCAGGGAGGTAGTGTTTTTTGCTCCAAAATTTAAAGTGCCCCTATTATGAATTTTAGAAAATGCAGCGTGTAACTACTAAGCGAATGAAAACATCCTGCAAAGTTTTAATCTGAAAGTGCCTTAAAATGGGAATAAATAAGTGAAATACTGCGGATGTATTTGTGTGTTGTCATTCTGGTCAGGTCAGGTTTGTCGCGTTCTCCTCGTCTCGCTGTGATTTATCGTGATAAGAAACACTCAAAGACTGTTTATCTGCTGAGCTTGATTGCTGTGGTAAAACCACGTCACACTGGTTTCCTAGTACAACGAGTTTACCTTGTGCTTATAAAGGCCTTCCTGCAGAACCCGAAATAGACATGTTTTTCATTGTTTTATAGGCCGAGTGTTGTAGAATCTGCTGCTGGATTAGTTCACAGTCGAAGTTTACCTTGGCCAAGTTGTGAAATGTCAATAAACGAGGTAAAAGACCGTTCAGCTCTGAGTAAACATGTACTTTAGAGCAAATATTTAAGCTGTGCTCTTGTCCATGTGTCTAGCTAATCCGTTTAAAACCCAGAAATGGATTTTTCGCCCTTTTTTCTCATTAAGATCATGTTAAAGCGAGAAGAGAGGATCTATTTTGGTGTGTTATATTAACCCAGTGCGCTCTGTCAAAATTGGGTGTGTGGCACGAGTCTTAAAAAGAGAAACTGTCTGGTCTTTGATCGCCCCCAGGTGACCCCGCCTTCTCCGTGTAATCCAATGGGACGCCAGACAAACGACATCATTAAATAGCACTTCAATTATATTTTATTACAAAGGTAGTTTCCGTCATGCATCATTTCTAAAAAGTTTGCTTTATGCTAGTTATTTGATGCTTATAAAAAGGGGGGTGTGGTGTCATGATTGTGAGCTTGTGATTGGGTGTGCGAGAGTTTGGGCAGGACTTTTATTCCGCGGCTCTACCTCACGATCTCTACCGCGCAGACTCCGGCTCCAAATGATGTCAGCGGCCATATTGAGAACATTTTGTCTTCACTTTCTGTAGTGGAAGGAAGAGGAGTCACTTCGTCCATTTTTTTTTTACAGTCTATGGTCAAAATCTAGTGTGCTGCCTGAATAGACAGCATTTAAAGGGATAGTTCTGTAATTTTACTTTAAATGTAGTCGCCCTCAGGCCATCCAAAATGTTGACTTTTTACTTCTTCGAAGTATATTTTTCGTACTGCTGTCAAAGGATTAATTGCGATTAATCACATGATGCAAATTATTTTTGCATTATACTGTATATGTGTGTGTGTACTGTGTAAATGTATTATGTATATATAGAGACACATACAGCATATATTTTGAAAATATTTATATAATGTATAAAATGCATGTATGTATTAAACAATTATGTCATAATATTATATAAAAATATATTTAATATATAAATGTAAGTACGTAACACATTTTTCTTAAATATATACGTGCATGTTTGTGTATTTATATGCATAATAAATATACACAGTTTTTTTTGGATGCAATTTAATTGTGTGATGCACTTTGAGCATCAAAACAGCATATACACAAATACACAAAATGAATCCTGTGGCTCCTGATATTATATTGAGGTCTTCTGAAGTGAAATGATCAGTCTGTGCAAGAAACTGAACATTATTTACAACATTATTAATAATCTAGAGCCTCAGGCGAAACGCGATTCTTTTCAGTGATTCTTTTGAACATCAGAGAATCAGATAAGCTCTATTTTAAGTCGTTTCGAGTCTCAGTGACTGCCAGGTGTCTGAAAGTGAGTTTTGATTGAGTAACTTGTGCTGCTTGAGCTGTTTCAGGCGGTCCTGTCCGATTTGACTAGTTGAACCGGTTCAACTAGTTCACTAAAAAGAATTGCTTCAAAAGAATGATTCATTTGTGAACCGGACACCAGTCTGTACCACTTGCCTGAGACCCTACTCTAGAATAATGTTCAGTTTCTTGCACAGAGAGATTGTTTCACTTCATAAGACATTAATAAATCATCATCATACATAAGTATTCTTTTTATGTTGCCTGTATGTGCTTTTTTTGACTCTTAAAGTGCCGGTAGCTTCAACTTTTATTTTGTAAATCAACAAGGAGCACAGTTTTAGCTCCTTTACTTGCCTCAGGGTGAGTAAATTAACAGCTAATCTTTATTTTTGGATGAACTTTCCCTTTAAAGCAACATTTCCCACTTTCCCAGTTGATGTAATGGGATAACGCTCATCATTCTCATCTCGTGATCTCAGTCTAATACAGATTTCTCATTCAGAAACTAGTTCACTTCCTCTTTTGAAGGTTTTCGCCTCCCTCTTTGGCTGTTATTCTGTGTGCTGCATTGATAAGGATAATGAGCAGGAATGTGAGCGGGAGAGCGGATGAAGGAGATGGTGATAGAAACGCATATGAAGTCACTCAACGGGAGTCTGATGCAACTTGATTGCAAATGTGTGTGATACGCATACAGCATTCCTGTCTTTCCTGCTGGGCGGCTTTTGAGCGGGTCAGTGAGGGGAAGTCTTGGTCTTTCTTGGAAGTTACAGCATTTTTATCAAGGCTTTCTTAGTGGAGGGTCATCTAAGGTCTGCATGATTTGTGCATGATTAAAAGCGTTTGCATTTTAAATATAAAAAAACTTGTAAAGCTGCAATTTTACCTGAAATTAGACTTCTTTAGCAATATGATAATAGCTGAAAGAGGTGATTTTTGGATTTAGATGTGTAATTAATAATTAAATATCACTATGTGTTTTTAATGGCATTTATTGGATTGGTTTTTGAATGAGAAGATAAAACAATGAGCTTTTGTGAGTTTGTGTTGGTTTTAGTTCAAGACCTCTGTTTCATCCTCCATTTTGGCTGCTGAATAATGCGCTGATGCAGTCCTCTATCAGGTCCTCTTCTCCTCTCCCTCTCTCTGATTTCAGCCTGCGCTAGCTCTTAGCGTTTCATGAGCGATGGATTATGAAAGTGGAGCTCTAGTGGAATACATTAGCATTTCCAGTGCTTTGGTCCCGCTGGATTGATCCAGCTTCACTGTTTTAAAGAGCAGTCTCACACTCATATTATTACATATTTGTAATAATCTTGCCTTAAAAATAATATAATAGATTTTTTTTAATGTCATATATAATATTTAATGTTTAAAGTAAAAAAGAATGTACAAATTTAAATAATAAAATATAATTTATAATATATATATAATATATCATTTAAGTATTATATATATATATATAATTAAATATAATTTGTTAAATAAAATGTATTTTAATAATTTGTACAAAAAATATATATATATTTGATATATATAATTATATTCTAATATTTTGCCAATTATTGCAGAAGCAATAATTTAAGAAGCCTTGGTTATTGCTTGCTGTATATATTATTGAAATGTATTTATATTTTGATATGAATGAGGAATAGACTGGTATGTTGTAATCTTGTATATCATCTTGTTCTTTCAATTGCTGCCGCTCCAGACAAGCGTTTTTTCCTGCAAAAGTCCCAAAAGGTTTGGTGTGTGAGAATGAAACATGACATTGAAGGACTTCTGAGCAGATTGTGTTTGATGCAGACACCCATGACACCTCTCTCCGTCTCTCGCTCTAAACATGTAGTCTGTAGTATGAAGCGGTTAATGTGTGTGTTTTTGCTGTGATGTGATTGAGTCCTGCAGTGTTGTGTGTTTCTGTGGTGTATCAGATGTCAGGCTGGCGGTCGTCCACCGACACAAACAGACGCTCGCTCATCTTTGAGAACTAGAGGGAGTGTCTAAGAATAGAGCGTTTCCTCAGTGAGTCCATCATGTACAGTATGTGATGAATTATACTGTTTTCTAAAGGCAAAGGATGTCACAGCAGTGTGTATATAGAGCCCTGTGACACGTTTTTTTTTTTTTTTTCAAATGATTTTATTTATTTATTTA
>JAUCMS010000052.1:3521974-3546759 GCA_032357445.1 Enteromius radiatus | reverse complement strand
AAAAAATAAATTATATATATAATATATTATATAAAAAAAAAATATTTTTTTTATATATATATATATATATATATATATATATATATATATATATATATCTGTATTTATTATAAATGTCTATCATTAATTTTATATTAATTTTGATTGTATAATTAAATAATAAAGTATTTTATTATTAATCAGATTTATATTATTTATATTTGTTATTCATGCATCTATTCTAAATACATATTATAAATGTTTTTTTTATTATATATTATCCCTTTATATTAATTTTAATATAGAATTAAATAAATTAAATATAAATATATATATAAATATAATTATAATTATGTGTATATACTACTTTTAGACTTATTTATCTGTTGTGTTAAATTTCTTTATTAAAAAATCAAGTGATTATTTGCACAAATCCATTGACCATCTTCATTTTTAAGAATAAGTAGCATCACGAGAAGCTGTTTTCCAGCTGAAGTCATTAGTAAAGGAATGAAGTGTTTCTTGTGAATCCTGAGCAAACCTCTCTGCAGACTCATCCATCATGGCACATTCTCATGCTAATGCTAACGGGTGACGTCTTAGCCTCAGTCAGCACTGAACTCTTGTTGACAGCGTGTGTTTAGCCCAACAAACCGCCCGCAGTCTCTTTCTCTGTCCTCACTGGGACTTGTGTCTTGTTTTGTGGTCAGTGTTTGTGGAGACTCAATAGCACACAGTCAGAAACTCCTGGAAAACAACACCGCCTCTGCTTCACCTCGGTCCTGAACGTTTAGTTTAATCAAACACTGCTGGTGTGTGTCCAGAAACTGCTACTACAGCCACGCAGATGAAGTTTCACAAGCTTTTTAAAAGCCCAGACCGCTCTTGATTGGTCCCTGAATATAAACAGAGTCACATGATCACCTGAGATACTCAGCTCATTGTTTTGCGTTGGTCTTGTACGCTTTTGTGAAACAGGACGATCAGACGTGGAAATCACACATATATGTAAAGAGATTTTCTGCATCTTCCTGGTTTTGATTAGTTTTTTTGTGGCAGATGGGAGGAGATGGAGAGTATTGTGAGGAATACAGACCCGGGCTGCGTTCATAATAGTCTACTGCACTTACTATTTCTGTAAAATCAAACCAACAAAAAATAAATAAATAAAATAAAATAAATATTTATTTATTTATTTCATTTTCATTTATTTAGTGTAAGTTGATGTACTAAAATAAAACTAAAACTGAGAAAAAAAACATAAAAACTAAAGTAATAATAACAATAATAAAGATAAAAAATATTAAAAACGAATTACTGAAACTTTTATTAGAATTAGCATAATGTTTTTTTTTATTTGATTTAGCATCTAAAACTAAATAAATGTAATGCATGAAGTGCTATATTTATATAAAATATCTAAAGCTGAAATAATATAAACAATAAATAACAAAATGGCACAAAGACACTTATTAAAAATTATTACAATTATTAAAAGTTTAACTAAAATTAATATTAAATTGAATACTCAGTGTACAAACTACAACAAGTAAAAACTAGTCTGTAATAGAAATAAATAAAAACTGTACAGATATATTTATAAAAAAAATAATAATAATAATACAAATGGCAAAAACACACCAATAAATTAAAATTAAATTGTCTTTCAAAAATATCTTCCAAAATTCGAAATAGTTGTATTTTTTTAAAACAAATCTAATTAAATGTAAGTAATATTGACATGAACTGATATTCATACAGATGTAATTTTTGACAAAATTGAGATATTTAGCTGTGCAGTGAATGTAGTGTTCAGTGTTAACTTAAAACATTGTGTGGCCTCGTCTTATACTCGATGAGTCCATTTTTACCACACTGTTTATTTTGCTATTTGAATTGTAAAACAAGAATATTTCACATGAATTGAAAAGTATGTGTGAGACAGTTTGCTGATGTTTATTTGTAAATCATATTATTGTAGTGAAGTGCTGTATTTGTGTGAGGATGCTGAGGGAGATGAAGTGCAGGATGTGGTCTGATTTTATTGATCAGGAGCTGATGTCAGCATGAGATGAGCTCAGCACAAACGCTTGTTCTTCATCTGTATGTTGATTCTTCTCAGGATTGTGTGTTTGCTGTAAGACGAGTGTGTTAGTGTGTGTGTGTGTGTTCTGGAGCAGTCTCTCTCAGGATTTGTAATTTAATCTGGTGTCTGTCCTGCGATGCTGATTTAATGTTTTGGATGATAACCATTTTCATTTGTCTTCTTTAATTATTATTTTATTATTATTTTTTTTTTATTTAACTTATGAATTAAACTTGAATTATGAATCTTCAAAAAAAAAAACAGCAAAAAAGCTTTTTTTATACAAAAAAGTTGTTAACTTTCACAGTATTCTTGATTTTATATCACTGTTAGTATGTAAATAACATTAAAATATTATACTATATTTAGCATGATATATTATGCAGTTTATATATATATATACAGTACTCAGCAAAAGTCTTAATTTTTAAGGTTTAATATTTATCATATTATTTATTATATTTATTATAATTTTAATTACTTTTATTGAAATTAATGAAAAAATAGTTTTTTAAATATAAAATATAAAAAAAAATACTATAGATGTTAAATGTTTATTATAGACATGATGTATTTAAAATATTTTCAAATACTTGACATTATATATGGTATATTATATTGATGCTATGAAGCGTGTGATGAGTGTGTTTGTCGTGTCTCTGCTTCTGATGTGTCTCAGCTGGGACTGTATTTGAATATTGTGTGTTGGAGCATTGAGATGCTCTCTGTGATTAATGTGTGTGTGTGTGTGCTCGGATCTCTGCCATACAGATGCAGCTGTATCCTATCACACACACACACACACACACACACTGGAGTGATCTCTCATCCCTGGCTTTAGACGGACTGGAAACGTGAGACGAGCTGGAGCTGTTTGACCGGCTCTGGGTCTGGATGTGTGTTAAAGCCTGAGGTGATGGGGACAGGTGGAAATCCCAGCACTCCATTACAACACTCTCACGCTGTTTGTGTTTCCAGGAAAACTACTACTTCTTCCATATAATCAGTGCTCATCGTCGTTATCATCAGCCTGACGGTCCGAGCTCTGCAGGACTCGAGGCCTGTTATCTCTGCATCTACACCCTCTGAGGATTCATGCTTCTGTGCCATCATGCTAATTTAAACATTTGCTTTTCTGATCACTTACAAATGAAAAATATCTGTCACATTGTTCAGCTGCTTTCCAGGAGAAGGCTTTATGCAGTGCATATCTGTCATCAAGATATATGTAATATATAATATATCTAAAACTATCAAAATCCATTTTCTTCATAACCCGAGATAAATGTTTTATGTTTGGTAATTTTAAGATGATCAGTTTTAGGTGATAACCCTGCCCTTCATTATTTAGTTTCATTATTTGTATTATTTTTTGTACATTGTGAATAAAAAAAAGCATTTTACAGTACGTTGGTAAATGCTGCTAAAAATAGGTATTTATTTTATTTAAAACATTTTCTATACACTTATATATCTGTTATTGTAATTCAAAAGCAACATTTTTTTGAAAGAACTATAGATATACATATTCACATTTGCAAAATTATGGCGCTAAAATTATTAATATTTTAAATATTTATATTACATTTTTTTTATATGCATATTCATAATATTTTATAGAATTTTAATAAAATATATACAAAAATGCTAAAAATATATATTAAATTGTGTGAAAATCTATTAAACATTTATTATTATTATTTTTTTTTTTTTTTTCAGAAATGCGCAACAAAACATTAACATTAGTTATTTGTAGTATACAAGTAATGTATGTCTCGTGACCCTCTCACCATGAACACACTTCAGCGATGATGTCACTCGTTCTCTCTGCTGGACTCTGGCTGGATCAGCAGGTTCCAGGATGTGTGGCGCGTTATACACGAGTGATGCCAACAGGGGCGGTGTAGAGCGCCCTCTGGTGGACAAACTATACAACACCAACACTCATGACATGCTTGAAGGGTGTTCCTATAGTTTGGAACATGCCTAATACCGGCCTGCCGATAAATCGGTCGGGCTCTAATGCACACTAGGTTTAGGGGATAGAAAATATAGTTTGGTCAGTATAAAAGTGATAGCAGACAGTCTAGGAAAGCCCCCACAATTCACAGAAACAAACGTGTGTGTGTGTGTGTGTGCGTCTTGTTGACCAGTTAAAATGTCGATAGGGAAAGTAATCTGGGCCAGCAGAAAACTCTTTATTGTTAAATGCTGAACTAAATATGTTGTTCATGATACAGTAAACCTGAACATATATGAACAAAATATGAGTCCTTTGACTACAGCATTCAAAGCCTGTTTTACTTTTGTAATGTGTCATATTTCACACTGAAACTGAATATTCCAGCAGAAAAAGATAGGATGGACACAGGTGACGTCAGCCAGAAAGAAAATCATGAAGGAAGCCGTTTAAAGACAGACATTTGTTTTCTTTGGATCAAGTAAGCGCTGATGAATTATTCAGAGCTAGAGCGGGAACGTGCGTTTAAGAAAGCAAACGGGGTCAATTTAGATAGGCTGTGGACTGTAAACCTGCACAGATCATCTGTCTCTGGGGGACTAATGATCAGGGATGTGTCTGTGTGTACAGAGGAAAATAAAGCCCCCCGAGCTGTGGGTCAGTCTCTGAACTGTTCTTCAGAGCACATCTCTCTCTATTATCTCCTCTCTAACACCAACAATCAAACACAGAATGATGTGCAGTGCTTTAACACCTTGCTAAGAGCTTTTCTGACACATTTTGAATGTTGTTGCAGTAAATGCTAATGAAAAAATAGCAACATTATTTGGCTGGCTGGAATTTTACATGTTGCAACAAATCAGTTGTGCCATTATTTTCAAGAAGGGAGGTTAATGCATTTCTGTCATAGAGGGTTGTAGTTTTAAATTAAAATATATATATATATATATATATATATATATATTATAAATATATAATTGAAAATTTAAAAACTGTATTTTAGTGTAAATCAGAAGCAACATTTTGTATATTTATATGCAATTTTTACACTTTATATATTGATTTTTTTCCCTTATGCTTGTAAAATGGTAAAATTCTGTTGTTACGATATAATACTTTTATATATATATATATATATATATGTGTGTGTGTGTGTGTGTGTGTGTATACACACAAATTTTAACACGCATCCTTTAATATTGAAACATAATGCATTGCTTGAAATGGCTGAATATCATTTAATGTTAACAATATTTCTTTGTTCTACATAATTAATTTTTTTATTATTAATTAATATTTTATTTTTATATGATGCGGTGTTGCTTCTGAAATAATAAAATTATCTTGTCTTAAGGATTTGTAGTTATTGTACTGGAAAACAAGATACACACACAAATATATGCATATTAAAAATATGATTGTATGTAGTGTGTATTAGTTTTTATTTGTGCTCAATTATATTGGCATCTGACTACAGTTCCTTACATCGAGAATACAGACAAGTTTATGAGAATATTTGAGCAGAAATGCGGAGCTATTCTTCTATTCAAACCAGTACTGGTATCTTTTAAATGAAGAGTGTTTGGGAGAGATGCTGATGTGTGTCAGTTCAGAGCTTTTAAAGTCACAGTCGCTGTATAATTCATGACTGGAGATCAACCACAGTCCCTTCACAATACAGAAGCGTTTTTCTCCTTCACAGTACATAAACCAGAGCTTCTGTGCTCATTTTTCTGCTTATTTAGCTAGAAAGCTTCAGAGAGGTTGCCAGGATGACGCTAGGCGGTTGCTACAGTATTGTGATTGGTTGCTAGGTTTTTAAGCTAGAAGATGGATACTTGTTTACTAAGAGCATATTGATTGAATTTATCTGTGTGTGTGTGTTTTATGCAGGTACAATGTGCTTTAATGCTGGTTGGATCCTGTGAGAGGAAAAAATTGCGAGGTCTTAGTATCCTCACTCTCTCTCTCTCTCTCACTCGTTCTCTTATAGATCAGTCAGGTGGAGGGGGAGGGGCTTAAGAATAAGAGGTATTGATGACATCATCTAAAAAGGAAGTTTGTTTTAGAGGCGTGGCAGAGTGTTTTATTTTAATGGAAGATGAGCATTTCTCTGGAATATCACTGATCAGTCGGGAGAAAGTCAAAAGTCTGTTTTCGTGTCGTGTTGACTTGCTGAGCATTTCCGAACGGCGGCTGCTGTTGAGTTATTTTCTCTTCTGCCACACTGGATTTCTAGAAATGGGTCAGCTGGATTAATTTTCTGACTCGGGTCTTGCCGTCGGGAGCTTAGCCTGCTAGCTTATTCTGCTGTAAGTCTGAGAAAAATGCTGTTCGTCAAGACATTGACTACTGATCATTCAGCATCGCGTAGTAAATTCAGCTGAAAGGATTTTTCTTGATTTAGAATGTTAGAAAGATTTTTATTTTAAATAAACACTGTTCTTTTGAACTTTCTCTTTCGCAGGAATCATGTGACACTGAAGACTGGAGTAATTCTGATTTTGTCACAGAAATAAATAACATTTTAACAGATATTCATGCAGAAAAGTTATTTTAAATTGGAATAATATTTCACAATATTACTGTTTACTGGATTTTTAATTTAAAAATAAAATTTTTAGTTTGAATAAGCCAAATAAAAAATAAAATATTTAATAAATAGCTTTTATAAGATATATTTCATTATGAGTATTACAGTGTGCATGCTGTCCATCCTAAATCTTTAGTGACATTAGTCATTTTCAATACTATTTAGGGCAAATACACTGAAATAAATAATACTTTTTTAATTAATTAATTTATTTTGTTTTTTGCATTTTTTTTTTTACAATTTGTTTAATCTACATTTAATAAACAGATTTTGTTGAAAGTTAGTAAGCTAAATTCGTTTTAATACAGCTAAAATAAAATGATTGCAACCACTCAAACAAAAAAATAATACATTTTTTATTAATCTTTTTTTTACTCTTCTTTCTTCAGTTCTGTACTATTTACCCCTATAGCGTGGATAGTATGCACAATGGGATGCAGAGATTGTTTTGAAACTGAAATGTTTTTTGGTGAAAGTTTGCCATCTGCTGGTATTTATAGGTACTACAATGAAAGGAAACCTGCAGATAGTACTGTTAAGTGATGTGATTGTGTTCCTCCCGTCTTTATCTTCTACCTTATAAATCATGAAATCATTTACACACTACAAAATGTAACGAATAATTACTAAGCAAGTAACATTGCATTTGAAAGTAGAATGGCTGAAACATATTCAAATAATCTTCGTTTTGTTTACATTTTGAGTATATTTCTATAATGTCTTTATGCAATTTCTTGTATGCAAGTTTTGCTTCAATATCATACACGTTTAACTTTCTCTTTCCCTCTTCTAGGAATTGGCAAAAATGTAATATGCGACCGAACGGCGACGCCGCTGGACGCCTTCCGCATGATGTCGGCGGCCCAGTACTACCCGAAGCTGCTGAGCATCATGGGTAACGTGCTGCGCTTCCTCCCCGCCTTCGTCCGCATGAAGGAGCTGCTGGAGGAGGGTTACGTGGGCGAGCTGCTGGTCTGCGAGGCACAGGTTCACGGCGGGAGCCTCCTCGGGAAGAAGTACAACTGGAGCTGCGATGACCTGATGGGAGGCGGCGGGCTGCATTCGGTCGGGAGCTACATCATCGATTTGCTGACGTTTCTGACGGGGCGTCGTGCGGCGAAGGTGCACGGCTTCCTCAAGACGTTCGTGAAGCAGACGGACCACATCCAAGGGATCCGACAAATCACCAGCGACGACTTCTGCACCTTTCAGATGGTGCTCGAAGGAGGCGCTTGCTGCACGGTTACGCTCAATTTCAACGTCCCGGGTGAGTTTCAGCAGGAGGTCGTGATCGTAGGAACGTCTGGAAGGTTAAAAGTTTGCGGGACGGATTTGTACGGACAGAAAAACGACGGCGAAAACGGACAGGAGCTCCTATTGAAAGACAGCACGCCTGTCGGAAACGCATCTCTGCCGGATAAAGCGTTCCGGGATATCCCATCTCCGTATCTCACCGGCACCATCTGCATGGTTCAAGCCGTACGGCAGGCCTTCCAGGATCAAGACGACCGGCGAACGTGGGACGGACGGCCGCTGACGATGGCCGCGACTTTTGAGGACTGTCTGTACGCGCTTTGTGTCGTGGACACGATCAAGAAATCCAATCAGTGCGGCGAGTGGCAGAACATCGTAGTGATGACGGAGGAACCGGAAGTCAGTCCCGCGTACCTGATCAGCGAGGCAATGCGACGCAGCCGGATGTCGCTGTACTGCTAACGTAGGGCTGGACGATACTGGCAAAATTTATATCGCGATATATCTCTTAATTTCGGTCGATATGATATAAGGGGAGGTCACACTGCTCTTTTCGTTCATACGCATACGACCGGAAATGGAAGCAGGTGCGCAAAGTTTAGCAATTGCGTTTTAAAATTTTTGAAACCACAGTGTAACCACAGCTTTAAGCATTGATATAAATAATTAGAGCTGCGCCATTAAACGCTAAACGATTGCGATCTTGATTCGAACACCCATGCAATCCCATTTTTAAATGGCAATGATTTGCCTGTGTCTGTTAAACCTCAAATATTCATACAGAATAAAAATACGGGGATGAAAGTTTATAGTTGGGTGTATATATTAAAATAGCGTTTTAATAAAAATAATGTTTGCGTTGATTGCATTGTAGCGAAAGTGACTGAATCATTCATTCAAGAGATTCGTTCAAAAGCACTGATTCATCTAGTCATGTAACAAGTGAAATATCATTAAATCATTCATTCAAACCACTTTTTCATCATTTTAACATTACAAATTGGTGCATTAAGTATATTTTAAATGCATTTATTTAAATTAAGCATTTTTTTAATTTGTCACAATTTTTGTTTTAGTTTAGAATCAAGACCTCTATTTGAGACGACAACAGAAAATATGATTTTCATATCAATTTATTCCAAACCATGCATCTCTATGACTGCGTTTTAAAAAAAAACATGTCAAGATGGATGTACCTACAAACTTCTAAAAAATGAAACCTCCTGTAAAACAATATCCTATTTTTAAAAAAGTAAAAGTATGGTACAAATAAATTTAATGTTTACCTTTTATTTGTATTTATACCTTATACAAACGAAAAATGTGTAATCGCCATCAAACGTAAGACTCTCAGACTTAATTGAATATTAATATGAATGAACTATAACACAGGCTTATTATTCATATAAATTTAAACAAAAGTGCTTCAGCCAGGATAAAGAATATGAAAAGTGCTAAAAGTTGCTGTAGAAAAATAGGAAAAACCCATGATGCTGGAGACAGGCTTATGCAAATTCATTCTCTGCCAGCAGGGGGCGCTTTTTTGCAATGCATATGACCGTTATTGAAAAAATATATTGCGATATATATTGGTACTGAATTATTGTCCAGCCCTGTGCAGCGTGTGAGCGGTCGCGCATGCTTGCATAGGGAGTCCAATGCATTCGGGAAACTCTGAGAAGTACGTGGAACTAAAGGAAACGTGTGCCTCGGCTTGTGTTTTAATGCATTGAAACATCGGCTGCTGGGAGTTTTGTGTCGAGTATGCAATAAATCTGCTTTCGGATGAAACAACAGCCACGCTTCGCTGAAATGCCTTTGTACTTGAGACATGCATAGAACGAACATGCAGTTTGACTTTGATTGTTTTCAACGTCGTCTATCTGTGCAACCCAGACAAGGTCGTGTACTGACGCAGCACGTGTTTGCATGCAAGCGTTTAATGCGAACATAGACTCCTGCATCAAACCATGCCTGCAAATGCATGAAATCTCCACTCACACTGTAAACAACAAGGATTTTGCTGTGTGTTATGAAGTAGATCTGGACAAACGCAAAGAGTATCAGATGTTCCTGCTTTGTTCGTACTGTTCTATTTAAAATCCTGATGTTTTTGTGCATTTTAACTGCTATCTTGATTGTTATGGCTGTAGATGTGGTCCTTCATTTTCCACCTGAAAGATTTTGAATTGTAAATCTGCCAAATAAGAAATGGCAAATGTCAGTGGTTCTCAACTGGTTTTGCTTTAGAGTCCAGATTTTAGATGTACATTAAAATATCTTTCAAATCTCCCACTGAAATGCTATTATACAATACAGGTCAAAAGTTTTGAGTATGTTTTATGCTTATAAGACCTATTATAGTTTAGAATGATTTCTGAAGGATCATGTGACATAAGAAAATTCAGCTTTGCATTACAGGATTAAATTGCATCTTACAGTATATTCAAATAGATATTGGTGCATTGCAATATTTTACAATATTACTCTTTTTACTGAATTTTTAATTGAATGAATGTGAGCAGAAGAGACTAAGAACATTTAAAAATCATGATTATTCCAAACTTTTGACTAGTAGTGTATATAATATTAATATATAATAAATTAACATGAGCATGAGCTGTTTAATCCCAAAAATATGCAAAGTTATTAACACGATAGACTGAATAGGAAAGCAGTTTTGTAAATGCTCAAATAATGGTAGAAATCTTGTACTTTTTTTGAAGGTTTTGGTGTGAAGCAAATGTTTTCTGTCTAATTTGATTGTCTTCTACCAAATAACAGATGAATTGCATTTTATTTCTTATTTTCCCCTCGAATTTCCAGTTGAGGACCGCTGCTCGAGACTGTTGCAGAGCGTTGCACTTCTTTGAGGGCTAGTAAATGCCTTTTGAAGCCTGAAAAATATAAACCAAAATGTTTCAGACACGCTAAAGGTGCTAGAGATCTTTCAGTCTGAAGATGTATTGGTGTATATCTAGTTTAGGGGATATAACTCATATTTAAATGCAGTTGTCACTACTGAAACTTTGCTGTGTGTGTGTGTGTGTGTGTGTGTGTGTGGCTGGAGACGCCAGTATATCAAGAGTAGGAAATGGTTAACATACAGAAAACATTTTAAAATCCGATTTTTGAGTCCATGTGTATTGCTAAGCTCAATTCTGCAGTGTTGTATTTGTCTGTATGCATGCACTGAAGACAGGTGTATCGGCGGTCGTCCATCACTGTGCAGCTGTGTCTCGACGGCTTGATTTCAGCCTCGTGATGAAAGCCTGGAGAGTCCAATCACGTGGCTGTGTTTTTATTTGTATTTTATGCTGCTTGGAGAAACACCTGCTGTACATTATTGGAAACATGCTCTGTGTAGTTTATAAATCGTATTTATTACTTATTTCAGAGTGTTTCGTATCAAATCAGGAAGTGTGTGTACTGTGAGACAGGAAATAGAGGCCTTTGCTTGTGCATTTCTATAGGAAGTGTGATGTCACAGTCTAAAAGTCCCAAACTAAACCTGTCCCGGTTTCCCTCACAAATGTGATTCGTCTCATTGTCGCCGCTTGATTGGAAGCAACACTTGATCGAGGTAATGGAAATGCATCTATGAGGAAAAATCATCTCTGTGGGACAATATTTCACATCATTCTCTCTCAACTTAAGCAGCATGTTAAGGCTACTAAATGTAATATTTCTGCTTAAATTGGAGCGATTACATACTCGATCTTAACGGAATGTAATTTACATGAGCCAAAGCACAAACTATAGCTTTAAACTGCTGCAGTTTGTAATGAGACAGGCTTTCTTTGTTGTTTAATGTTTAGCAGGAGGTACATTTATGTGATAAAGTCATCAATGTCAACTCCACACGGAGTCATGTTTGCGTTATGAGCCACGGACATCATCATAATTATAGTATTTATGACACAAAATGAACACAGCACAAGCTACACTGTATGGAAGCCCAATTCTGCCATGAAAGAAAAAAAAAACATCCATATAAAGTGACAAAATTATGAGATATAAAAATGAGATAATTCTGAAGATGAAAACTGACATCAAATTCTGTCAAAAAAAAAATAGATGTGAGATAATAGGTGATTATGATCTTTTATAAAGTCAAAATTATTACAGAGCCAATTATGAGATAATGTCAAAACAAAATATTTACAACTATTAAACGCATAACGTTTTTATAATTTTGATCTCATATTTTATTATTTAGGTCATACTTTAGAAATGATATTTCATAACATATGATGATATCATAATTTTAACGTTTTCGCCATAATTATGAATTTATGTCTCCTACTTTAGACCTACAATATAAATTATGTTTTTGTTGACTATCTTAAAATTTTGAATTAGCTTTTTATCTCATCATGTCATGCATTCGACATAATTTTGAATGTTTGTCCTAATTCAACAATATTGTGATATCATAAACACCTCATACTTAACATACAACAATTATTAATAGTTATTAACATACAACAAGTTAATATGTCAATTTATAATTTTTGTCAAAGACTAATAATTTTGGATTTTTGTCATAATTAAAACTCCAGTAATGTTTTTTTCTAAACATGTTTATACAAATTACTTAAATGTCTTAACTGAACTATGACCTAATCCTGGTTTAGTCTAAGCCCTGTCTGTGAAACTGGTCCCTTACCTCATTATTTTGACTCATAATTGTATTTTTTTAAGTCACACGTTTTTTGTTTTTGTTTTTGTTTTTTTCAACTTTTGAAAGTATGATTTTTTTTTTTCACGTCTGATGGAAATGGCCCACAGATTGTCCCTCAGACCTCCAGAGATGATTTTTCTATGATGTGAGATATCAAGGCTGCATCATAAATAGGGCTTGATTTTTATTGCTTTATATAAAAATAGCTTTGCTGTTCTTACACTGACAACGATATACTTTCTGTCCGAGACTCAAACTTCACAGAGTCTGTCCAGAATGCTGTTGTAATGTCATTTTTCAGATATGAGAAATCATCCCTGATTTAACAGGAACACACTGGAGTCAAATACTGACTACCGAAAGCTCTGACTTACCTGTTTCTGAACTCAATGATAATTCATCTGCAACTTAAACCTGTGAGAAAAAAAAACGTTACAACTGGAAATGTTTCAATGTGTGACCGCGCTTGTTCTCTATGTTTGTGAATATGTACTGTATACTCTTCCTGCTGGGCAGCATGTGCAAACACACCTGTGTGTGTGTGTGTGTGTGTGATGGAGACTGATTAAAGAAGGGATTCAGCAGAAAAAAAGCCTGTTTGGTCTGTTATTACCTGGCCACATTTAGTGCCACTGACAATTCGTTATGAAGTGTCTTATGAGGCACCATTTATTCCCTGCAAAAAGAGGCTGAGGTACAACAAGAGGTCAGGCAAATGAAGGACACTAGGGGGCGGAATGAAGCACAGCAGCATACATGTAACAATACAGAGACACCTAGTGGTGCTACGCTTGGTGGTACATTTGACATTGAAGAGATACCATGTTGGAGAGATAACCACCAACAAAGAAGGGATTGTACCCAAAGCTCGTCTTGTTGGTAGAGGTTTTGAAGAAGTAGAGGTGTCAGAACTCAACATGTGCTTCAGAGTCACTTCAGCTTCTCGTGGATTTGTCAAAGACACTTAACTCCATGGATATAAAATAAATTATAATTACATTAATGTGTGTGCATCTCTAAAGGGAGAGAGAGTATGTGCTTGTGTCGTTTTTTTATCATACTGATTATTATATTTATTTGTTTGGCCAGTGTCGTTGTGGGCTTTGGTTATTTTGCTGTTGTAAGAGCTTTGAAATAAGAGAAAACATCTGGCGAAGTGATATGGCACTGTGATGCGGTCAAAGAGTTGCCTGGAACTACATTCGGCATGCGGTTCCCTGAAAAGCTTAGAATATCCGTCAGCCAATCAGATTCAAGCATTCAACGAAAATACGTATTTATGATTGCAAAATATCAAAAATACAATCAATTATTAACTCAAGACATTTACAGACGTGAATTTACTTTTTCTTCAGCCTGAGATGTACTCATTACACATGTCTGAAAGGGTTTTTACATTTGCTATATATAGAACTTCTTATATTAAAAACAAACACTCAAGTTCTGGCCATATTTAAAAAGTAACACGAAAGTAACGCAAAAGTAACGTAATGCATTACTTTACATTAAAAAAGTAACTAAGTAACGTAATTAGTTACATCACAAGATTGAAAGAAAGTAATTCTACTGAGAACTTGAATAAAGTTCCATGATGAAATCCATCTGTAATATCTTTATTCATAATAAAAGCAATCCCCAAACACACCAAAATAACCTGCAGTAATCCAGCATGAAAATTAAAATTAGAAGATACAATTTTTTTTTTTTTTTTTTTTTTTTAAGAAAAGTATTTGTGTTACAGTTTTAAAGAACCCTTAACTCATTTTAGGGTAAATATGACAATATGCAATCAGCAAGAAATAAAAAGCCACACAGGTCTAAAAACAGTGAGTAACAAGTCTTTAAAGCAATGCATTTTCCAAAGATATCATGATTTTTGAACTGTATGTTCTATAACTTCATCCTAACCACACAGATAACTTCTAGCGTTTTTATATTTTCAAAGACATCTATGATTTATAAGCTTTTATATTTCCTCATGAGAACCAAAACTGTCTCCACAAGGTTAAAAAGATCAGTTTTTACTCTTGCTATGAGGACAGTTTCACAAGAACGTATTTCATACTTCTCTCTAATCTAGTCTAAATAAACGTTGTATATTACAATTATTGCTTTCTCTTTAACAGCTTTTCTTAATCTTTTGCAGGGTGTTTTCAATAGAAGCATCTACTAAATGCATAAAAGAAACAAAAACAAAACATTAATTTTGCACAAAAAAATCAGATTTTTTTGAGTCGTTAGTAGATCGGCAGCATCATAGAGATTCAGTTGTTGTTTCTGTGAAGAGAAAGTTAGAGTTAAATATAAATTATACTAAGTTGTAAAGAACATTAAATGGATAGTTCACCCAAAACTGAAGTGTGTAGAGCACAGAGTCATATGGCTCAAGGGTGAGGAAATCATTGGGTAATTATTATTTTTGGGTGAACTATCCCTTTAAATAGAATTCATACTAATTTGTAAGAAATATTAATGGCAATAAATGTAACTGGTTGAACATCAAGCTGTTTTTACAAACCGAGTTTTTGCTTCAAGTATTCTTCTTTATCCAATTGAGTTTCCAGTAGACCATGTCTTGAAATTTTCCAGTAAAAGTAGCATTCAGCTGAAAGACAGAATAGAAATTTGAGTTCATTTCAGTTGATTTCAGAACTGTTTTCTTTTTGAATTTAGAGTTTGAGATAAAAGGTTTAAAATATAACAGTTTAACTGCAAATGTTGTGTTTTTAAATCTTCATCTTTATTCATTCATTCCATAATAATTCTGTTACTGTAAAGGTGTAGTCATCAAACACTTCTTCACCTTGTTAAACAGTTCCTCCTGAGTTCCGGTTTGGTTACACTGAAGTGAATTTACAGAGGAACACAGCATCATGAGGGTCAGTGTCCTCTTCATAGGCTCTGAACATAAGCAAAGACATCTTTAAACGCCTATGTGCAAAAATATTCATTTCATAACATGCCAGAATTGCAAAATCATTAAATGCAATGGATGTAAATATCAAAGCCAAATATTAGCTTCATAGAGAAACAAATTGTAGTGTCTTCACCTGTGTATGCATAAGCAGTGGCTGGATTACTCATATCATTTCCCACCACAACACGGACACTAAAGTCGTATCTCATTCCTGCTCTTAAATCATTAAAGGTGAGTTTTGTCGCCCTTGTATTTCTGCTGTTTGATTCCTTCCAGAAAGAATTATTATACGTCACCATATAATTAATAATGGCACCCTGTGACTCAGCAGGAGCTTCCCAGCTCAAGTCTATGGTAGTTTTGCTAGCGCTGGCACGTACATTGACAGGTCTAGCTGGTGCTGTGAATAAAGATGGTATACAGCCGAACTTAAACAGCTGATGAAGACAGTGATTTAAGCCACAGGACAAATGATTGAGTGAGTGCAATATAAATAATTACTCACGGGTGTAGACTTGCATTTCATTAGGTGTACTTTTCAGGTGACCATTAATAGTGATAACTGAAATGTTGTAATACACTCCTGCCTTCAGACCAGTGAAAGTGTAATTGAAGTCTGTAGTATTATATCCCGGGGAATCCTGTGGCAAGTCGTATGCCGGTGTTTTAATAGTCAGGTGAAAAGTTTCATAGTGGCCTTTATCTAATGTCCACGAGGCACGGATGAATTGTGACTCGGCTGTCAAAGTGAGGTTCACAGTTTTGGGTACTGGATGAGGAGAAGAGAAGAAGGGAAGGGAAGGGAAGAAGAGGTTTAATGACACATACTTTGGTATACCTCACCTCATCTTTTTTTAATGAATCTATGCAAATCGCCCTTTCCTGGTGCTGTATGTGCTAGTTAGCAAGTTCCGTGACTAAAGTAAACAATCACATGAGAATTGCTGGTGACCTCACAGAAGAGAGGGGCGGGGTCAGCAGAGCTCATTAGCATTTAAAGCAACATGGACTAGAATGGCTTGATGAAATCAAAGCTGAATTTGGTGAAGAAAGTGTTTTTTTACACAACCATTGAGAAATTTTACCCAAAGTATGTTATGAACTTTTCATTAAGACTCTAAAGAATTATATCAGCTAGTGGAAAATTGGCATCCAATGACTTTGTGTCATCAGCCATTTCCCATCATGCTTTTGATCCAGGAAGTAGGTGGAGAGCTACACAAGGAAGTTGTGTTCGACTGCACAACCTGACACAGCCTTCTCATCATCACGAGAGTTATTTTGGCAGATATCAGCATGACATCAGAGCAAGGCTGACCTAACTCTTGACTAATGGACACTTTTCTAACCATGGTGATCACCAGAGATCTGTTCTGCGCAGATGTTACTCATCTCAAATAAGCCTATTCACACCACGGACGAAAGCTGTCTAAACATATGCAGAGTTTAACAGCAAATTAGTCATTCAGAGAACAAATGTAATTTTTAAACAACATACTTTCGAAGCATTTATTTCCTTCCTGAGGCACAAATGAAACTCAAAAACAGACTTTGGGAATGCTAAGGGGTTAATTAGGGAAGTAATGTAATAAAACTCACAAGTGTATGTAGCAGTTTGAACCATTTCTCCTGATATGTCATTTGCCACCGCTGCCACACACACACAAAACTTGCTACCGTCTTCTATATTATCACTCTCTATGAGGAATGCATTTTGTGTGTTTTTGCAGTTTGTTGTAATGTTGATGCAGTTGGGACACTCTAAGCTGTTATTGACTTGTTGAAAACAATAGTAGTATTTTGAATGGCCTCCACAAGGCGCTTCCCAAGTGACTGTTATGATGTTGCTGTCGTTGTCTGCTGGCTTTGTATTTTTGACAATTGAAGGTACTGAAAAGTAAATAGAAACAAAAGCAGTTAGTCTATAAAAAAAGTAGTTTCAGTCAAAATGAGCTTTTCTCAATAGCTGAGGTCACAGGAATGCCTGGTACAGTACTTTGGCAAAAGCAATGTTTCCCTCCACATGTTTTAGCCTACAGTATATGAAGGTTATTAGAGGTCATTACACACTGGATGGAAGCAACAAGGTGTGTATGTATTATATATATATATATATATATTTATTTATTTTATTCTAGATACAGGAAGTGACTATTTTATTTGTTAATGAAAAAAAAAAAACTATTAAAAACATTTCTGTTAATTAAAAGGACTTACAAATTTGAAGAACATTTAATTAAATTGTTGCCTTTCACAATAAACTGACAAAAATTGGAGCACTAAAATTATTAAATGAAAACAAACGAAAACGGAACTTAACCAAGCTGAAATAAAATATAAATATTTGTTGAAAAACGTGAACAAAATGATAATTCGAAATATTGCCTTGTAAATAAAATGGTAAAAAAATTATTAAAATTACTAAAAACACTAAAAGTATTAATTGTAAATTAATAAAAACTAAAACTACCAAAACTGAAAAAGATAAATAAAAACAATAGAAAATTAGGCTAACAAAATTACGATAGCATAAAAATAAATGACATAAATAACATAAAAACAAATAATAAGAATAAGAATAAAATGATTCCAAATATAAACAGATGGTGCTTTATTAGCAATTATTGTATGCAATATTTCAAATATCTACATGAATTAGATGTAAATAAATGTAAATAAATGTACATATATTTGTAAATAAAAATGTTAATAAAAATGGTGCTTTATTTGCAAATGATTTTATGATTTTTGTCTTTATGTTATAAGAATCATGTGAATAAAGCTAAAAATTATACTGGAAAAAATATAAATAAAAAAATGTATCGATAACTAAATCTCAAGTACAATTAAAACTCTGGAAATGTTTAATGCTTTTTTTTCAAGTTTAATTTGCAGCTCGGGATGGAAACATGGTTTGAATGGAGTAATACGGTGAAGAATAAAACTTTCAGTACTTACTGGTGTAATTAGAAACGCTGCTTTCCACACCTCCAAAGGTCGTATCCACTACAGCTTTAACTGTGAACATATACTCAGTTCCTGGAATCAGATCCGTAATAATGCAGTTCTCACTATCACAACGTTTGCTTGCATCTGTTGAATTATGTCTGAAAGTTATTAAGTAGAATTCACGGTTTCCTTCTGGTTTACTCCACTGGAGGTAGGCGCTATCTTTTGTCATACTCACTATTGTCAGATTTTGCACATCAGAGGGCTCTAGAAAAGGGGATGGCATGGGTCATTTTGCTCATTATTCATGTTGAATCCATGTTGAAGTTAGGTCCGAGTCTACTTACGGGTGTAGAAGGAGATATTCTGTGGATTGAGATCCCTGCCACATTTCACAGGAAACACCTGGACACTGTACAGAGTACCTGCGGTCAGATCCTGTATGCATTCGAACAGGTCAGTCTGGATGAATGTCTGGTTTTTGTCCCCAGTGATCTCCACTCTGTAGTGACTGATGTTCTCCGCACCGGGTCCCTCAGACCAGCTCAGATTGGCTGCACTTGTGTTCTTATCAGAAACTTCTATCTGGCCAAAAAAGCGCTCTACATAGATAGATGGATATAGATGCAGAAATTATGTATACTGGCAGAAACTTATAAGTAATTACACTCTTAAAAAGAAAGCTTAAAAAGGAGCTTTAATTTTGGGTTCCCCAAAGAACCTATCAGTGTACAGCTGAACTAGCCTGGCTTCCGCGACTATAAAGCTCATAGGAGCTTAGTCTGGCCAAGCTGCCTTACTACCCGCCGTCGTAACCTGCGTCCATCAAATCTACAACCAATCAGAGCACTCATTCCGATGACGTAAGCGTAGCGACGGAACCTGAAGACACCGTAACCAATTGTAGCTTCATTAAAGCAGTAGGAAAATGTCTTTACTTACTTTAATTACTTTTGCTCCAGAAAATATGTCATGAAAATTTCTCAAAACAGTTGAACGATTTTTGCTGCTCGGTACACGCCATCTTTGAAAGCCGGTATGGTTTCCGATCACACAACTACTGCGTCATCTCGTTAAACCCGCCTCTGTCGTGCCGGGGGTGGGAGCTTGTTTCTCATTGGTTCCCATTTTTTTGGGAACAGAAATGCTCTAAACGGCAGCTTGGCCAGACTGACTTTGCTCGCGAAATTGAATGTAGCGTCACAGGAAGTATGGGCGGGCCCAGGCGACAGCTGGACCATTTTCTGTTTGAATTTGAATAATCTAGAGAACCATATTTTAATTATGTCTTGTATATTGCTTTTAAAAATCATGAATAATTATGTAGAACAGAATAGCCCCATTCCTTTTAAATCCTTACCTTCATAACAGATGTAAGGTAGGCTTGTATTGCAGACTTCTTCCTTCCACATGCCGAACCTAAGCAGGACCACACACGCGTCCTCGATGTACTGCTCAGGATCCGGCTCGGGTTCAAAGATGCAGTTGCTGGTGGTGGTTCTCTCGGTTGTAGGGCTCTCGGTTGTGATGTTCTCAGTTGTGAGGTGTTTCGTTGTGGCGTCTTCGGTTGTTGTTCTGGTGCTAAAGCTGGTGCTAAATGTTGAGACCTCAGGCATGGTGTTGTATGTCGTGGTCTTAGGAGTGACAGTCGTTCTATTACATGTAGCCATGAAACTCTCAAGATCATAGCATGTCATATTTAAGCAATCAAGCATATCATTCAGTATAGGACACGTATCTGCTTCTTCTTCTTCTTCTTCTTCTTTCGTGCTCCACATCGTAGAGGTCTTAAAAGAGGTTACCGGAGCAGACGTTACTGTGGAGGTTCCTAGCGAGGTCATTGGGGTGGATGTCATATTCATTATTAGGGTGCTCGATGGACTTTCTGTAGTTGAGGGACATATAGGAATCAGTTTTTTCTCTTTATTTGGAACAGGATGACCAGGGTACCAGTTCTGGTATGTTACAGGATCTCCATTGGACCATGCGGACCATTCGGACCATTCAGGCCACGGGAAGGAGTCATTCTTGCGGAGTCCAACCCAGTAGCCAGCACAAGAGAGGTTCTGCACAATGAGGTGGACGTTCATGCTGGTGACGGTCGTCAGTTCTCTGAAACAGGACTTACAGTGGAGTCTGGCCTCGTCCCATGTGGCATTGGTTGACTGAGGAAAATACTGGTCCTCTGCCCATACGACTGAGCCTGAATGTGATCATTGAGAAACAAGTAATGTTTGCATACACCTTAAACTCGCCTCAAAGGACTGCAGCAGAGCTGATGTTCATTCATGTTTATTTCATTTGCTGCTTGAAGTGAGGCGCTACAGTGATGTGACACATTAAAGAGCCACAAAACACTTTTCATCGTTTGAGTCAAGACAGTAGTGTTACTTTTGTCAACGGAAATCATGACTAAATATCATCATCACGTAACGAAAAACAAGATGTGATGATGACTATAATTAAATGCATAATGCAATATATACAAATCAGACAAATTGTGGTTTGCAAATATAAACACTTTGCTAAAATGTCGTTTCAAACGAAATGTTAGAACGTTGTTTTGTCTCGTTTAGTCGGGTGGTTATTGTTATTTTGCCGTTTCCTGTGTTTCACTTCAGGGGCTGAAAACCCATTTCAAACAAGGTTATCGTAAATATTTAAAAGATGACGACAACGGAGGAAAAAAACGATATAATCATCAACAACAACAAAAACGTAATTCTAAATGATTTTCTGATGCAAGACTTTTATTTTAAAAGACCTGCATGAAAGCCGTTGACACTTCTTTCAGATGGAGTTTAAAAGACCTGAGAAAAATGCACAGCTGCGATCAGATGAGATGATGATATTATTATTTTATAATATTTCATAACTTATGAAATAAAGAGTCTCTCAAAAGCGAACTATCCTATGTTATATCGTGCATTCTTCAATAGCACAATAGCCACGGTGCACTTTTATATCACAAACACAGAAACTATACGAGCACGCAACTCTTGAAATAAAATACATTCAGGAGCAGTTTCATGTTAATATATGCATTGCAATGGTTGTTTTTAACCCAAAATAATGTGTTATTTTCACTTTGTGTCATTTTATATGTTTAAGTGACTGTGGAGGCTCATACCAACATTTTAATTTTATTAACAAAAACTTGTCATTTTATTTTTTATTTTATTTAAAAATATATATGTCATATTAGTCATATTCTTACCACTACACACTTATACTATGTTGACTGGGTTAAATAGAATTGCATTACTAAAAAGAGACTAAAATACAATTTTCATTGACTAAAACTAGACGAAATTAGTCATGTCAGTCTTGTATGCCCATATTTGGTTGTTCCTGTCCCTGATTAGTTGATTGTGTTAATTTGTTCCCAGCTGTGTTCCCCAGGTGTTTTCAGTTCTCCCTTGATTTCCATGTGTATATTTACCCTGTGTTCCTGACTCTCCCTGAGTTGGTAATTTAAAAAAAAAAAAAAAAAGACTCTTGTTTGTATACGCTGCCACTCCCGTGTTCTGCTTATGGCACGGGAGTGTGACAGGTCATGGATAACTCTGACTAAAATAAGACTAAAATGCTCAGATTTTTAGTTGACTAAAGTTTGATATATAAAAAGAGTATGAAAGTGACTAAAGCTAATAAAAACTAAACTGACAGCTTCACACAAACACTAGGCTAAAACTCAAATTAAAACAGGCCGCCAAAGATTTGAATTTTGCCATTTTTGTTAGAAATTCAAACCATAAACCCTGCCCTGACAGATCACTGTAGCGGCTCAGCTCAAGCAGGAGACACTGCAGGAAATAACCCTGTTTTGTCATCCACCTGTCAAATTAGATTTTTTCATATACAGTAGTATTTTAGTAGAAAGAAAACATCCAAAAGACGCCGTTAAATGTTTATTTTATAGCACTTTATCTATTTGTATCAACAGATTTCAGTTACAATACATATTGGATGTATTAGGAGTGTGCTATATCTACACTGCAGCAGTACTCACACACACCAGACTTTACATTTGTATCCCTGTCTATGTCCTGAAGGTTCTTACGGAGGGATGTGTACATATACACTGCCCTCCAAAAGTTTGGAAACGCTCTAGAAAATTGGGGTTTGGACAGTATTGGCATGCATCCTTTTTAATTGATGTCATAGTTGTGCACTGATAGGGACAACACAAACTAAGAAAACATTTTATGTACACATAGAAAATATAAAATGTTTCTATTCATCAAAATATCCACCATGAGCAGCTATTCCAGCTCTGCATAATCTGGGCATCCGAGCGGTCAGTTTATTCGAACATTGACCTGATCTGCTGAAGCTATTGAGTTGTGCTGACCCAAAAATCATTTAAAAACCTGGGTCAAGTATAAACCAGTAACCAGGCATCACAGCTGGCATGTATATATTACCATTACTAATCAAAATCAACATTATTATCTTCAAGTTACTTTAATGTGTTTGCACAAAAAAAAGGATAAGGATTTATGCTGATATCATCCAAAACCACGCTTGTTCCCAGACTTTTGAAGGGCAGTGTATACTTTGCTTGATAATGCACAAAATTTAAAAAAATGTATTGTTTTGTCTGCTCTACTTTCTAAATCATGGAGCGACTACATGAGATACCCGAAATTCCCTCTGTAAACACTTTTGACTCTTATAAATACTCCATAGGTTGTATTGTGGCATTATACAGATACAGCTGCATCAGAGCACATTTTAGGGTTAAAGAACTGTTAATGGTTCACTATTTATGGATGGTACTGTAAAAAAAATAATGCAAATATATGGAGTATGCTTGGTTATGCAAATCTCAGGTGAGCCGGGAAGTTTTTCCAGAATGTTTTTGAGGATGTAAATGTAAACGATATGAGAGTGGAATAAAAGAGGAACAGTTACACAATTATCCACTCATGGCTGTAAATAAATATGTTAAAAAAAACACGCAATATGTTCTATTCATGTTTTAAATTAACTGGTATGCATAGCATATTAGTACATTTTTTTTCCTAAACAGAATATTAATTTGTATTTCGTGGAAAAAATGCCTTACCCCAGTAAGTTAGTCAATAGTTTTGAACGGCAGTATAATAGGTTTCCAAAAAAGCATGAAGCATATAAACCTCTGTCACTTTACAAACTTACCCAGAAGAAGCGGCAGCCACAACGTGTTCATCTTACATCTGCTAGTGGTCAGTCTCAGGTCAGATCAAGACCTTGCGGAGCAATGAAAACAACATCATCCATTAACAGACGAACTGGACTCTTCAGATAAATGGACTGAAGGTAAATACTCACTCTGTCTGCAGTACTCTCCTGTCCACCGATGGTCCAGATCTGATCCTGAGCTCTACAGTCCCATCTCTAACAACAACCTATTCACAGAGTCGCTTTGCATAACAACCCACAACCTTTCCCTTGAACCTGCGTGTGCAAATACTGTAGCTGGACTCAGCTGAAACATCTGAAAATATGGCAGTATGCATTATTGAGAATTATTTTAGATTGATCTGTAATGTTTTTCACTTGATAGGTGTCTTAAGTCGGGCTCTTGAACCTTGACTTTTTCTGGTTTTGGCTGCTATAACAGTGTGTTTATGAAATGCATTTGCAGCAGCAAAAGTTCAAATAAAATGTGATCATATTACTGAGAGATCTGCTGATTGATGGTGATAGATTTTTTAAATTTTTCACTTTTGATGCATTATCATACGACTGTTAAAATAAAATTCAAACTAATGTTAAATGAATGCATCCTTTAGACACACACAGACATAAATTGCATATGAATCCTATCAACAAAAAACATGCATGCTTTTATTTTTGCTGTTGTTTCTGTTGTCAATTTTAGTAGCTTGTTTTATGACATTCAGAGCTCATTTTAGGGCATCTTATTTGCATGCAGCTTCCTGTAAGATAAGACCTGGGGCCTCATTGATAATGTTGCATAGAAATCAGAATTACAGTCAATATGGAAACAACTTGTATTTCAAAAGTTTTGAATTGCTGTATCATTGAGACCAAAACGGCTGTCAAGAAGTAGTGCAAGAAACTCACGCAGTGCATGCTGGGTAACACCATAGTACACAATTCATCCATGTCTCCCATCATCATGAATAAATCACACAGCTGAATTATTTGCTTTTCTTTTTTTAGTCATTTTGCCATGTTTAAAGCTGATCTGTTCAAAAACCAGAGAAAAACTAATAAGAGTGTGGGAGTAATTACTATAAAGGAGACTTCAAACTAAACCATTATTTTCAATAAAAACATCAACTTCTTAACCCGCTTTAGTGTTAATTCTCAGTGAGAAAGTATGACTGGTTAGAAATGAGTGAAGCTGGT
>JAUCMS010000052.1:3508124-3521874 GCA_032357445.1 Enteromius radiatus | reverse complement strand
CTTATCCCTGATTCGTGGAATTGGTAGTGTTACAACTCTCCCTGTGTTTCAACTATACCCGGTCTCCCCTACTTTGTAGCATTCAGCAATTAAACTAGGCATCCCATCCCAATGAACTTTCAGCACATTAGTAATCATAATAATCACCAGCATTTTTAATAATTCGCAAAATATCAAATTCTAACCAGTAAAATAATTTGACTGGCGCTATAATTACATATCTTTTATGTATTCTGGATTGTTCCTGATTGGCTTGTCTCTTGCTGCCCCCTGCTGGTCACCGGCCCGTATTAACCACGTATGCATCCTGCATTTGGAGCAGCCCAAACAAAAATGAGGAAAAATTAAATATATATTTTTAAAATATATTTTGCGTCAAAAACAACACGTTAGGGTTAGTAAAAAATGGGTGAACTATCTCTCAATAATAAATAAAGCAACATCAAGGGGTTGAAATTCGTATTTTAGTTCACTGAAACGTGTAGTATAGTATTTAAGTCAATGGTGACCCAAAACAGCCTGCTTACAAGCTTTTTTCAAAATATCTTTCTTTGTGTTCAGCAAAATAAAGAAGTTCATGCAGGTTTGTAACTACTCGAGGGTGAGTAAATGACAGAATTTTCATTTTTGGGTGAACTATTCCTTTAAGGCTCTCAGCTTTCACTCTGCTGGAAAGAACAGGACTCAACTCAACCCATTTGTTACAAAAAGAAACAAAATGACATTTATTGAACATGCATCCAACCTAAACTCATTACACTTGGGGAATATTTGAACCCAGCCGGACAAGCAGTTCAGAAACTCTGACGTCCAGCGGCTAACAAGGGCTCTCCGAAAAATACTGATGCTAAACAGGAAGAGTGCGTTTATGACAGGAAACAGAAAACCCCAAAAATCTAAAGGGAAAGACAAAATCAACAGTGTGAAATAATCACTTACCTCTCGCTCTAACGCACACACACATAGTGAGACTAAACGTATAATACACCATAACGATGATGATGATGATGAGGTCATCTGCATGCCACAGATTCTCCGTTCGGTTTCATTGATTGGCAGCCGGTACATGGATGAATGTCTGAATATATGTTTTAACACGTTACAAAAATCGGCATCCTGCTAGAACCCGAAGCATCTTAGAAACATTCTACTTAGGTTAGAACTTTTTTACACTCGCATATATTGCATTCATTCTGCATATAGATCTCATAGTGACAGATTCACACAAAAAAAAAAACCCAACACACACACACACACACACACCAACCTGCGCAAGTTTCTTCTGAATGATTATTAGTGATGTGTCATCAGTAATGTTGCTATTTTAACATTCAATGAGGAAATTATAGCATCATCATGTGCAGCAAACATCAGCCAAAGTTTCTGATTGAAAGCAAGTGTCCGAACGAATTATTCTGTCTGGTAAGGAAGGACAGTAGAAAGACGGCGAGAGAGAGGGTCAGGTGACTCCTGCGGGCGAGATACTCCACAGCAAAGCTCCACTGATTAAAGTGCATTAACATACAGGAGAGGAATTGACTGGGTGTGTGGAAACCCCTGCGGTCCGTTCGAGAGTGTGTGAGTGTGTGTGTGTGTGTGTGTGTGTGTTTAGTAGTCCTCCACCCAGCCGTTCTCCTGGATGAAAGCATCGATCACCTCCTTCATGGCCAGATTGGGGATCAGCTGATCTTGGGTCAGCGGGCTGCGGGTCACTGGGTCAAAATGGCCAACACGCTACAGAGAGAGAGAGAGTTTAGTTCATTCGTCCAACTCCTCATTCAAAACATGTTGTAACTACACCATATGTCTGCAAATAGCACCTTTCTCCATTCACAGCCATTTAGAAATGTCTTGTTTTAGTTAATAAAAATTAAAACTATTACAAATATTTTTGCTGACAGAAATAAAGCAATGTTTATATCAATATTAGATAAAAAAAAAGAACAAATAAACTACTAAAATGGAAATAAAACAAATCACAATTTGCGCTGTGAAATGACTAATCGCAGCCAAAATAAAAGCTTTTGTTTACATAATAAATATACATAATACACACATATATTATGTATATATAAATACACACACAGCCATAAATTTTGAAAATATTTTACATGTATATATATTTATGTTCATGTAATTATATCATATGTAATATTTAATATATAAATGTAACATTTTCCTTAAATATATAATTGCATGCGTTTGTGTATATATATATACAGTATCTCACAAAAGTGAGCACACCCCTCACATTTTTGTAAATATTTTATTATATCTTTTCAAGGGACAACGCTAAAGATATGAAACTCTGAGAGAATGAAAAGTAATCCGTGTACAGCTTGTATCATGGTGTAAAGTTGATGTCCCCTCAAAATAACTCAACACACAGCCATTAAAACTGCTGGCAACAAAAGTGAGGGGTGTACTCACTTTTGTGAGATACTGTGTGTATATATATATATATATATATAAAAACGTTTATTTTGGATGTGATTAATCGTGAAAAATACAAAACGAAAAAACTGATTAAAACATTATTGTTCAGATAAATGTTTAACAGAAAAATAAACTAAACAAAAACCAAAAGTTTAAGTTGAGTTATTAAAACAACTAAAACTGAAGCTGGCATAAAACTAAGTAGATATGGTTCTGTTTTAAAAACAATGATGACCCTAAACATACAATAAACTTACTAAAACTAGCAAATATAAAATATTTATATATATATAAAATCTATTTCAAGATCCTGTAACCACACCAAACATGATAACTGAAATAGCACTCAAATAAAACTGAATATTAAATTACAAAAGATGAACATTGTCCTGGCAACTAACTGAAAATGTAAAGTGAACCTATACACAAATAAAAATAAATAAATGACAACACAACCAAAATATAAAAATACAAAAAAATGCTGCAATGTATTTAATATATAAAAAAAATAATAATAATAATAAAACCACAGCTGTAATATGATCTGCCAATCTGTAATTTTTCAGCCACTGATTCTGAAGTCAGAATTGCTAGATAAAGTCACACTTCCCATTTTTTTGAATCAGTGGAGAAAATGGACTTCCATAAAAGTCCCCAAAAAGGTGCACACACCTGTAGATGTTCCTCGATGTCCTTGCGATCGTAGGTTATGCCGCTAGGAGTAATGCAGGGTTCCCTCATCAGCTCGAAACTGATCTTCCCACACAGATAATCTGGGATCTCTCGCTTCTGCACAACAGCCAATCAGACACACTGATGCTTCACACACAGTTATTCAGCCCAACGATACACGTTTATATCAATGTTCGACACGATCTCCCCATACCTTTCTCTTTTCATCTACTTGAGAGAAAAGCTCGTCCATGTCCATCAAATATTTATCCTGCAAGAGCAGCACAGAGCACAGGAAATGACATCACCTCATCACCCACACAGCGTTCAGAGACGTTTGTGTATTTGAATGCGTGTCTCACGTGTTTGGATTTGATCTTGGTGATCTCGCCTCCGTTCTGACTGTCCTCTGACTGCTTCACCCTGTCGTCTAGCTCTCTGAAAACATAAAGATATTACAGCACAGATTTCTGTACACAGAAGCGTACGACTGACTGATGCGAGCGGCACCTTTCTTTCTCGGCCAGGATGAGTTTGGTGAGATAAGCGTGCAGCTCGTTTTCTTGGCTGATGCGTTTCTCTTCTATGCTGTTCCAGCGTTTCTTCTTGGCAATGCGAAGAGCACTTGGGATATCGTCTCCAAAATTCAACCGCTGTTCCTTTGCCAGGTTGTAAGCTGAAAGGCATTTCAAAGAGCGAGTTCATCACACTGCAACTGATGTCCGGATTATTTCTATGATGGTTTTTAGGGATGCACTTATTATTACAAAAGCAACTCATTCAAATCTGCTTCGAATGACACCGAACATCACAGACAAACGTGCTTTTAATCGTTCATTTTGGTGCTGCAGGAAGTTATTTAATCATTTGCTGCATTTATTATAATTATATTATTATAATTTATATATATATATATATTTTTGCTGCTTAATATTCTGTGAAAACATGATTCTTTGATGAATAGAAAGTTTAAAAGAACCATTTTTTGTAATAAAATGTTTTCACTGTCACCTTTTATCAATTTAATGCATATTTGCAGAATAAAAACTAATTCCTATTAAACAAATTCACACACACACACACACACACTTGAATGATAGTATATCATGGTTTCTGATTAAATGTGAAGCAACACAAAATTGGTCTTGAGCAGCATATTAGTATAATTTCTGGAGACTGGAGTAATGATGCTAAAAATTCAGATTTAATCACAGATTATTTTTTTTTTTTAATGGTAGTAAAATTTCACAATTTTACTGTTATTACTGAATTTCTGAGCACGTAAACACAGCCTTGGTGAGCAGAAGAGACTTCATTAAAAACGTATTCATATTTCCTAGATTTTACTGTATATCCTATGCAAACAGAAAAAAAGAACAGAATAATAATTACATTTGTGTACTAAAAAAAGAAAGAAGGTCAGGTTTGGAAAGTGTCTGGATGACAAAAGTGGATTATGAAAGAATTCTCATTTTGGGTTGAACTACACGATTAAAAGCATCCCAAAAAAATTTAACTCTTATTTCTTAAAAGGATCATATGATGTGATTTCCAGTTTTTAAAAGCATAGATAAGATCCCTGAAGCTGCAAAGATTTCAGTTTTAAAACCAAAGAGAGATTCTTTTTTATAAAGTTATGACTTTAAACCCAAATGTTTATGCAAAGAAGTAGTGATGCTGGAGACGCTGTGTGTTGTTTCCAGCACTGTTCGAGAACAGCTGAACACAAATATTGGAGTGTGTTCAGCACATTTCCTGAAGCTGACAGAGCAGTCTATGCTGGCTTACTCTTTAAGTTACATCTTCTTATTAAAATAATACGTAAAGGGTGTAACATTTCCATCACACTGAAAGATTATGTGTACCTTTAGTCAGATTCAATCCACTGTGGTCAACTGTATTTTAATTGGCCTTTTAGGTCAACACCAGGTCAATGTATCATGGGTTCTCCATGGGAGAGGTCATATCAGATCATCTCCACGGGGTGTCATTTGTATTGTTTGTAGCACATTTGTTACCTGGTATAAAGGTCGGGTCTCACAGACAGTATCTGGGTTCAGAACTGCTACCTTCAATAAATTCTTCTCCCCACAACTTTGGTCAAGCTTACTTATTTTATGTATTAGAGAAATCCTTGCTTTTTTTAGAACAATGAGCTTTGTACAAATCAACCCGTTTCAGAGAGGCAGTGCTTAGAGGAGAAACAATACTGTACAATATGTGGAAAATAATGTGTTTTGTAACCTCAAACAGCATGAACACATTGCCTCACAAAAAAATAATGCTCATTTTAGCAACATCATATGACCCCTTTAAATCTTTAAATTTCATAAAAGTTCCATGTGTACCTCTCTGTAGATTGCCAATGGCCTCTTCGTAATTCTCCAGCTCCAGCTGACACTGGCCCAGGAAAAAGTGGGCCTTCACTGATTGGCTGTCGAGCTCGAGGGCGTGTTTACAGTCAGCCAGTGCCTTGTCATACTGCTGCAGCTTCACGTAGCAGAGCGCTCTGTTAGTGTAGTACACGGCCACTGACGGGTTACGATTCTACACACGACACAGCAGAAACACTTTCAGTACAGCACAGAGAATATCTAAATCACTTTATGAGATGAATGTCAAACATGCATGCAAATTTCATCTAAACTGAGCACAGTTGAGCTGCTTCATAACTTGAATGCTTCAAATTTTTGTGGTTTAGAAATGCCTTTACTGTAACTTTTGATAATGCATCCTTACTGAATAACAATATGAATGTCTTAAAAAAAAAAAAGCAGAATCCCTGTAAAAGAGGTTTATCTGAAAGGTAAATTAAGTCTATGACTTAAATGCAGGCAAATTAATATTTACATATTCAAATAACGTGATTTATGTGCATATGCATTTTAAAAAGATTTTCTTTTCCCAAATGTGACCCTGGACCATAAAACATAATCTGAAAGCTGAATAAATAAGCTTTTCGTTGATGTATGGTTTAAGACAGGAAAAAATATGCCTGAGAGATCTGAGGGTGCAAAAAATATTCAAAGTTGCCCAAATTTTAGGAATTTTACAAAATATGATCTTTACTTGATATCCTAATAATGATTTTTGGCATAAAAGAAAAACAGATCATTTTGACCCATACAATGTATTGTTGGCTATTACTTTAAATATACCCGTGCTGCCTATGACTGGGTCACACATGTCAAAGGTTTGGTATCTGTACAAATATTCTCTCTCAGATGTGGTTTCCTGGTGCTCCACTCACAATGGCTTTGCTGTAGCAGGTGGCAGCCTCCTGGTACTTGCGGCTGAGGAACAGGCGGTTGCCCTGCTCCTTGAGCTCCTGTGCGGAGGAGCTTTTCTCGGGGCTGCTTGCCATCTTCTCCACAGGCTCTGCGGTGGCCGCTCCCCCCTGCTTACCGATCCTGTTCCCCGTCTCTTCGGTGAGCACCGGCCTGTCCCGGGAACCCAGATACCTGCCTGGATCAAACCTCTCTCACTGCCGGGACACACCACAACACACACACATCAACGGCAGTAACACAATTTACACTCAATAAAACACATGATATATCAGACTGCAGTCTTACACTCATATACAGACTACATAATGCACATAACACACACACATCTGGGCTCTGATCAGCCCCTGACAGCTGTGACAGATGATTCAAACTTCTTCAGCAGCACAGTGAACATAAAAATTCATCCAAAAGCGAGACTGAATCAACAAAATCGAGTCAAAATCATTCTTAACTTAACTTATGATGATTAGAAGAGAAGCTCTACAGAGAAGGACATGTGACAGACACATCTGTCCTCAGTACGTCTACATGCGCTTTAATCAGTTTAACGAAGTCCATTTGACTTTACACTTCACGTTTTAAAAGCAAAATGTGGATATTTTCAGGCGTACCGGGTTTGACTGCTGGACTGACGCCTGTGGTTAGCAACCCGGTCGCGATACTGGTGCTTTTATGATCACTTTTTGATCCCTTTTTCCGATTGAAACGCTGCCAAACTCATAGTCCGCCACGATCATGACATTAAGGTGACAAATCTCCGATCTTTTCATCGGCGATGGCTAAAAACACGACATTTTACTCGCGGGTGTGAGACGCTAGCATCATGTTTCGGTTGTTTTGACTGTGCCGTCACGGTGACGTTGCCGGAGGTGACGATCTACAGCCCGTTGCCAACGTAATGACGCCATCTGTCGGCGACGTACAGAAACGGAACACCAGTGATGACTAAAAAATTAATACCGTAATATATGTCATTTTTTATTTTTGTAATATATTATTGTTTTAATTTGAAATATATTATTCGTATTAATATACAATAATTTATAGATTTGATTTATTAAAAACAATTCAGTAGTCCAGTGGTAGTCCAGTTACATGAACCGAAAAAAAAATAGTTGGACATAGATTAATTTAATTAACCGTATCCTATCATGAGTTCGCCCTCCTCACCCCCAAAATCATCAAAATTGTATTCAGTTAAATCTAGAAAAATATTCTCCATTTAATTTTCGTTTAATACGTGGTTTTATTAACTTATTTCTTAATATTTCCTGCAAAGCAAATTTACAGGTTAAAGGAATAAATAAAACCGGTTCAATATTAAACACACATCTTAATAATTTGGTAAAAAGAGACCAAACCGTTAAAGTGACTTTAGCAAACTAATAAACTGAATATGTACAAGCTCCCTTATTAATGACAAACACCATTTTAAAGTCATAAAACCATTTAATGCACTTTGATAAGGACAACATGAAATCAAAACAGCCTTATAAAAGATCATGTACATAGTAAATCTGAAACAATATGCCTTGATGGATTCACTCGTTTAGATTTAGATTTTAACTCCTACGCCTCTGCTACGAATACAAAGAGAGTCACTCTCAGTCTCTATGGGGGAATACTGCAGCTAAATTTAAAGAAAGGGCGTTTAAACTGACCTCAGAACAGCCTTCAGCAAAACATGCACACATCCACTCAGGACAAACAGTACAAAATAAAATCCCAATTCCCAAAAAAATTATGGAGGGCCAAAAAAAAAAAATGAAAAGTCGTAGTACATACTTTTGAGAAAGGAAACAAAATCTCCACACACAGTTATCATTTCAACATATGACAGTGAATCCGACAGGTTTAAGTCTCGCTGGACTGAGAAGACTACAAAGACTGTAATGAAACAGGGCGTGGGCAGTTTACTACAGACGAAGCAAACAAGATAAATAAAAAAGTGAGTATATGTATGAGCGCGCTGTGTTTGTTATGGTAGAGTGAGATGATTCAGATCTCTCCAGCCTCTCTGTCATCGTGACGGCGAGACTCTGTCCTCCCGTTCAGCCCGTCTGCTCTCCGCTCGGATGAACTGTGCTTGCTGTCCCTCTCGCGATCACGGTCCCGTGAAGACCTAAACACATCAATCTACCGTTACCACAACATCATGGAGGGTTTGTTTGCCGTTCTCTAGTTTCTATATTACTTGATGTATTAATTTAAAACAGCAAAAACACTCATTTCAAAAACTATAATAAACCACAATTCAGGTTTTAAAGCTTCATATAAATGAGAGGAAGAGCAATAATTGTTATTACTTGTGTGAGTGTTCTCGGCTGTGGCGCGAGCGGGATCTGGATCGAGATCGGTGCCGCCGGCGTCTGTCGCGCTCTTTGGAGCGAGAACGGGAACGGCGCTTCTCTCGCGATGCGGAGCGGGAACGTCGGCGTCTGCGTTCTCGATCGCGCTCACGAGAGCGAGACCTAGAAACGCAACAAAAAGGAAAAAACACGTGAACAACTGTTGCATGCATGAGATTATAAAATATCCAATGCTACAATAAAAGCCTGTTTTCTTGTAAGATATGGATTTTATTCAGATTTAGGCTGTACATTTTTTCCACAATAAATCACTCTTTTTGTTTGTATACCGTAACATTTCCATGAATATTATAAACTATTATTCTTACTTCGCACTATGTGGCCCATGCACAATGTCGTTTGACTTAATCTCAGACCTTGATTAGCATGTTGGTTGCAATTATTGACATAACAGACATGAAAATAAATGCTGAACGAGCAACTAACCTCTTGCGTTCTCGGCTGCGTGACTTAGTGCTACAGGGAAAAGCAGACAAGAATAACAATTATTTTGGTCAACAACGCAACCACTACTATTTAAACTAACCACTTTGTGCATTTATTAAATATTTAAAAAAAATAAATAAATACATTTGTCTTTTCAGTGGGTTTCCTTTAACTTTAAAAATTGAAAAATTATTCATAAATTATATACATTTACATATGAAAGTAAATCAGCAAACCAGCATATTTTACAAAAACGTAGCATCTTAGAAATGCACGAGATCACATGAAAATATGCATAAAATATTCTCCAAACAAATTATTTTTAAACAGGTGATTTTAACACACCTAAAAACATTAAATAATATTATTTAATAATATTTTTTTAATAAATAATAATATTCTCACCGTTTCTTCATCCTCTCCTCTCTCTCCCGCTCTTCCCTTCTCCTTAGTCTCTCCTGGTTTCGTCTCTCCTGTTTGTCCTGCACAGTTTTCTGAAAAAAAAAAAAAAAAAAAAAAAGCTGCAACGTCACTTATTATTCAAAACCAATGACCCCCGCCAGCACCTGGTTCAGGCCGACCCATTACCTTCAGCTGTTCCAGCTTCTCTCTGATCTGGATGAACCCCAGGTGCAGTTTGCCACCAAAGTGGTCAGCGAGACGCCGGTCATTGTCATGGAGACCAAGATAGGCAGAGCAAACCTCACAGACGCGCAACTTCTGCTGCTGGAAACTGGAGGCGGGCATAGAGTTCCTGTACTCTTCCTGTAAATAAAACAGAGCAAATTATGAAACCAGTAGTAGTTATTTTTGTTGCCATGTCAGGAAAAACACCCAGAACATACTACAAACTCACACTAGAATAAGAAAGAGTAAGACTGTAAAAAAAATTAAAGGGTAACATCACATTTTGAATCAGTTGTGACAGTTGGCAAATAAACAATATAGTACGTTGACGAACCTCTGCATCCTTCTTCTTAGTTCGGACTTTCTCAACCTCCTGTAGAACTGTCTGGGCTTCATCCACATTTCCCTCAGCGCCGAGCTGTTCAGCCTTCGCCAGCAGCTTCCCGATCTCCTCGTTCAACTCGTGAACCTTTTCTGCCTGCAAACCAAAGCATTGAGGTAAACGAGATCATCATATAAGATCATCTCATCTTGTTCAAATTACTCCTTTTATTTGAACACAAAAGATCAAATAATTCACAAACTGAGAAAAGTAAAGGCTTGATTATGGCAAAACTTATAATAATGATTGCTCTGATCTGTGCTAAGCAAATATTTACAACAACTATGTAATGACTTGGAAAAAATCATGGATTTATTGACTTTTTGAACATCCAAGGTTATAATAACCAAGGCTATTAAAAGTAACAAAAACTTTTTTTTTTTTAAATCATTGCATCTTGAAATTTTCCCACACTTCATACCTTTGCGGCCACCTCAGCGCTGATCTCTTCCTGTGTCTCAGCAAGACGTTTCTTGGCCAACTCAGTTCTGCGGTCACAGTCGGCAATAAACGACTCCAGGTGGTCTACCGCCTGCACAACACAGATTCAGCATCAGAATTTAAAAAGCCTTTGCTGCAAATTCATTGAAAACATTAGCAGATGAGCTCGACTCAATACTGAATCACTCACATCCAGTTCAAAAAACAGGTCTCTCTCTTTAGACGCAATCTCATAGTCCGCTCTCAGCGCCAGGTCATGGATCTTAGAGCATTCGCCAAGGTCCATTCGCTACAAACACACAGCAGAGAAAGAGACTTCATCAATATGCTGCAAAAACACTCATTGCGAACCGCTATAATAAGGTTTTCCCTCACCGTTCCAGAGAGGATGTCATGAGGGCAGCAGTTGAGCAGGTGCGATTTGCAGACACGCTCGTCTGTGAATTTAACCCGCTGTCTCGACTCATCTCCTGTAAGGACACAGCACATAATAGATATTGAATGGGACCACACACACACTCACACGTCTCACACACACACACTGCGTCCACTACACACTGCTAACTTTGTGGCCAAGGGTCACACACCTGCCTGTCACTGCGGTGAAATCATGAGTTCTGACATATACTGATCAGTGTCAGATATAAACTGTGTTACACAGGAAAGTAAAGGCTTTTCGTTCATGTAGATTGGAGATATTTAACTTCCACTGACCCAAGGCCGCTTTCTTTAACTGGCTCCTGAATGTGAATATCTAAAAATAAAGAGGTAGGGTCTGATCACGGACCAAACCAAGAGGCTAGCAGCCTGTTATTATTAGTCATTTATTCTGTACAGCCACCGTATAAATGGACTGATGTTTTCTACAGTAAGCATTAGGACTGGGTGATAGCTAAGAAGTTGATATTTTTAGGTATAATCTAGTTATAAATTATTCTTTAAAAATTGTCACAAGAGAGTTTTTATATGCACCAATATAACAAGGAAAGCATAACAAAATCTATAAAAAAAAAAATCAATGAATACATGTGCAAATGAAACACTAAGCATTAAAATTCCTGCACTGCTATTCAAGATGTTGCAAAACATTATCAAACCAAAAAAAAAAAAAAACACCCCCCCCAAATGTTTTATATCACCCAGCCCTATCGTGCATGTTGCATTTACGGTATTTAAAACTGCCAATTGAGTGCAAAAATGTATGGGATATCAGATCAGAAAGGCTTGTCATGTTTCAGAGCACCATCTTGTACTCAGTAATAGCACTATCCCTCATGAGCACATGGAGAAATGCTGCATTATCTAGTGTGCATATTAAACCAAAGTTGACCAAGTTGAAATAAGACATTGAAAACTAAAGTGAAAGGTTAATTGATACACACTGCGAGGTCTCTCCCATTCAGAACCCCTCCTGCGGTCCCAGCCTCTAAAAGTTTAAAGGGAAAAGCTTTTCTTGCCCAAACCTGTAATGAGGAAGTTGGGAATGATACAGAAGAATAAAGGTGAAGACGTCGGCGAAGGAATTTGAGTTCTCTTTCCTTTACATTTATCTTTTTTTTTTTTAAGTCAGATTTGAGGAAAGCCGCTCAGGCACAGCATCAGTGAACTACATCCACCTGGGCAGAAGCTTCGCATCCTCTCTGCTCACTCTTACGTTACCAATTAGCGTGATGTGTAACACAGTTACTGCTGGAAAGCAAACAGTATTGTTTTTTCATATTCATAACAGCTTTAAAAAGCATTGGTGACTCACGGCTCGATGAACATGAGGCTTTTCTGCAACTCCCTTGCAGATGTAGGCTGGCAAACATACACTGAACCTTAATGAATAGAATAAAGGGGCCACAATTGTTCAGTCTGTATGAAACAAATGTACGGGAAGCATATGAATTCATCTCAGCATTCACACAGACAGTCGCTTCATTCACACGGAGAGTGAGATTTCTTACAGCCAGTAAAACTCAATTTAACAAATTCTGCTCAAGTCCCTTCTGTTGTTTACTCATCTTAAGCAAAACCCTCTTGAGCTGATCAAAATCATATCACAATATCTAAAAGTCATATTTCCTCTTGGTAATGCTCCTTCAGATTTAATGCTTGCATCAATTTTTGGGGGAAATTGCTTTCATGTATGAAATCCTATTATTAATAGCTACTAACTAGAGGATAGTCTGAAAATGCTTTATTTAAGAATATACATACTTGAAATTTCAATATATTATTTTACTAATGATATTTTCCAACTGCCCAAACATATACATATTCACTATTCAATATTTACTGCAACATTTTACAACAGTCCACTGACAATGCTGTCAAAAAAACATCAGCCAATTAATTGAAGTCATATTGATCTATCCCTAATATTAATAATAACTACATTACAATTTCTAATAGAGTTAACATTACATATGGGTTACATATAGTTACTGGCACAATGGAATGTAAGTGTATTAGGTTACCCGTTACATTTCTTTCTAAAAACTACAGACTAATTTCTCAACTTTTCTTAACACCACCGCAGTTGGGTTTAACAGTAGTTTCTGTTAAGAACTAATCACTAAACAAAAGCGCCATTTCTGATAAAAGGTCCTCGTCATATTCCATTAGCTTAGCATACGGAGCCTTGACGTCGTCCCACTGACGTCATTACTCCCCTTCATGGACACAAACATTAAACTGAAGCGTTTCAAGAGGAAATGCTGCTGCATTTAGCTAATCTTAAGTCTCTGATATACATCTTAAGACAGTTATTTTAATATTTGTCTGGCTCATTATATTCTGGTTTGGATTAATCTGAGCGCGCGGCCTTCAGAAATCCTCTCAGAGCCGTTAACACGCGGCTAACACTCACCATCCCTCGACGTTCCCATCAGCTGATCCAGCAAAGCTCTCATCTGAGCCTGGGCCGACATCCTGACACGATTAACTCGCTCGCCTTACAAATGTGATGGTGTTTTTACTCTAAAATGAAAGTTTTAATCATCTGCGGACCGCTTCGCTCCAGTGTCTCTCGCCGCCGTCGCTCTCCTTCTTCTTCTTCTTCTTTGGTGTTTATTGGCGGTTGGCAAACCAACTTGTAGGTGCATTACCGCCACCGACTGGAC
>JAUCMS010000052.1:3495340-3506733 GCA_032357445.1 Enteromius radiatus | reverse complement strand
AGAAAGCCAGCCTGTGGTAAGATGGCCGACCTGTGCGGACGCTCTAGACCTCGACGTAAGACATCTAGCCATTCTTTGTATATATCTATGGGTTAAACGACATTTGACATGCAAGAAAACCTATTGTAACAAAATCGCTCTTTTGTCCCGGCCGTGTTGCCGTACGCGGAAGTGTCGTTGTCAACCGTGCTCAGTCACTCGAGCAGCGGAAGGATCTGTCATTCACCAGGTTTGTTTTGATCTGACAAAAGTGTGTTTTACCAAAACGATCGTTATTTAATTCATCAACTTGGTTTTTGTTTGGTCAACGAGTGAGGCTTGTTAAATAAAACGTAGAGATCAACTAACTGAGGTCATTTTAACTAATAGTTCAAACAAACCTCAGGCAATTCTTCTACAAAACATGATCTTGATTTGACACGACTTTGTATTTTAGCTAGTTGATGTGAAAAGGCTTAGTTGTTACTTATATAAACTTTATTTCGTTAAACTGTGGTTGTTTCTTAATCCCATGCAACAATCTTAGGATCTATTTTATACTTTATATATACATGTTTGTTAGAGTGTATTTGTGTGTGTGTGTGTGTATGTAAGTGTGTGTGGTGCAGTGTTGCTGTGGTTAACTGTTGTTGTCATCCAAATGACAGTTTAGCCCCAGGCTCTTCGAGCCACAGCATGACTGTTTTTGGTGTTTTGTTGTTGTGTTTTTGTTTGGATGTTTAACAACAGCTCATGTCTGACGCAGAAAGCTCTGGATGGGAAAAGAAGCAGGATCTGCTGATTGTGCATGAGTTTCCATTATAGTAGGTCACTGGATGCAGTAGATTGTGATGATCTGATGCTTACAATCAGGGCTGCACTGAACATACAGGCTTGAGTTCAGGTAAGAAGGACCTGTAAGCTAGAAGAATTAGATACTCTTCATTTGTTTGCTTGAGTATGCTGATGAACCATGTCTTGACTTTGAAACAATTTTTCGTGAGCATTAAGTATAATTTTTGCTTATTTTGGCCTTAATTAAGAATGTAGATAAATTATCTAATTAATTTAGATTTACAAAACTTTTAAATTTGATTAATCCACCCTGGGTAAACATGGGTTATTAAAACCTGTCAATTATTGATTTACCAAGAGTATGATACATTGAGCCTGTATCACTCATAGTATAATATAATGTATATATGGAATATGAAGCTCATACTAAAATAGGAAAAACATGTTATTTAATGCAGATGCCGATATTTATATGGCCAGAAAGTAGGATGAAATTCTGATACTTACATAAAATGCACATCAGTTGTCACTTTTGATAATTTAAAACAACATGAAATATGATACAGTAGGATTGTCAAATTATTAAAGCGTATTAACCCAAATATTTTGCATAATATATGATTGACTCTTGACCCAGGAAGTCAGTCTTCCTCAAACTATAAAATATATTTTTTGATACTCATCAGATGATTATGTTTCACCCCTTTTTCCGTGTTGCAGCGGTGTGGAGTTCTGCTGGTCTGAGATGGCAGACACATCAGGGAGTGGTTTTGAGGCGGAGCCTCTGAAGGGTGGAGAGGCAGAAGGGGGCGTGTCTAAGAAGAAAAGCTGCACAGAAAAGCTAGGATTGTCACACCTGACAGGCTGGCGCACGGCTGCTTTCCTCTTCTCTCTCTTCTTGTGCCTAGCGGTGGTCTTCGCCTTTTCATTCATCCTTCCCTGCCCTGTACGGCCGCAATACCTTTCCACCTGGAACCTCACATTACCTGACGCAGGTGAGCCACGTGCAAAATACAGTAGTTACATTAATGCATCACTGATGGGGTGCTGAAAGTGTTTCTCTCCTGTAGCCACGTATGATTTCCTGGCTGTTGAGGATGCAAATGAAGACAAAGTCTTGGATGCGTTGTTCATCTACAAGGATTCTGAAGCCAGCCGCAACACATGTTTGAGTGAAGGTAAAAACACACATGTATTTTATAGAGACAAAACAAAATGTTTAATACACTACAAAAGTTGTTTGCATGGCCTATGCGTTAGGAACTCATGGCTGCTGCTATATTGTGTGTTATGCTGCCCGAAATAATGTTCTTTTTCAGATTTATCAATCCCATGTCTGGTTTTAACGGCTGTTGATGGTACTGATGGGAAGACACTTTGGGAAAGACCTCTAGCTGCTGATTTTGATTGGGTGGAGTGTGGTGTAAAGGGCCTCGGACATCAAGGAACAGGATGTCTGGTTGCTCACGCAGATAATCTCACTGCTGTTGATAAAAAGACAGGTACAGGGTTTAATTAAACACAGATGTGAAAAAATCCAATTTATTTGAAACAGTGCTATGTAAATATTACGGTATACACTGCTACACTACAATATTACAGTCGGTAAGTGTTTTTGAAAGACATCTATCATGCTTATGCAATTATTTGATTAAAATACAATAATAATGGTCCTCAGTGTCACTTGATCCTTCAGAAATCATTCTGAGAAAATATATTTTATTATCGTCTGTGTTGATCATATTTTAGTGATATCCAACTGATATTCCGCTGATTATTTGATTAACATGACGTTTATGAGAATGGCATTTTTTAATGCATTAACTAACATAAAATAATTGTGAATGTTACTGTAAAAAAATGTCATATTTATGTGCTGATGTTAACAGACACAACTTTTGATCTTACATGTGTATTATTAAATGTTGAAATTAGTTAGAAATGAGTTAAATGTGTAAGTATTGTTAGTTCATGGGGCGTAATGTAAACAAATGAAACCTTATTTTTAAGTGTTAGAAGAAACATTTTTGATCAGATTAATGCATCTTTGCTGAACAGAAGTTTTCTTTTCCTTCAAAAAAACACCACAATGCCTGAGTACTTTCTGTCACATCAAAAGTGCATTCAGAAATGTTTTGATGTTTTGTTTCCTCAGGTACGATCAGGTGGCAGCAGTCACGTTCTGCTTTGCTGAATGGAAACCTGCCGCTGATCAGCATTCAGGATCTGAACGCTGATAAAGCAGAGGACTTTGCCATACTTTCATATAATCCTGAAGCGGCATCATTCACACCCACAACAGTATGACACACACACACACACACACTCAATAACACCTGTGCTGAAGACTTTGTGATAACTTATTCCATTTCCTCTTTTAGAGTGAGCTGGTGTTTTTCTCAGGGAAGTCAGGTGATCAGATGGGCTTGAATGTGTATGTTAATTGGAACGGGGTGTTTGGTCACCAGCAGTTCAAAACGGCCAGTGGCGCTCCATACCTGCTGTTACTCACAAGTGTGTAGTGGACAGGTTTCATCTCTTCTCTATTGTTTCTCCTTTAGACCTCTGAACCCAACGCTTTCTCTCTCTCCACAGAATCTGGGCTCTATGCGGTCAGTTTGCAACATCTGACAGAGCTGGCTGATCTGAAGACTACGCTGAAGGAAGAGAAAAGCTGGAAGGAAATATCGGACAAAAACACTGGATTGATCTCCCTCTATCAGTAATACGCATTCAGGGTTAAACCGCATCCACTTTCTGTCTTTGATTTTCCATTATCCTGATATGTGTTTGTTTCTTCACCGCAGGTCTGATTCTCTGAAGCGTGTGATGGTTTTTCCTGGTGGTAGTTCTCCATCACTGCTAGTCCAGACGGACTCCAGCGTGTCTCTGCTGCACACTGACAAACTGAAGATCGCGTGGACCACCAACACCAGCACTCTGCTCAGGTGCCGTAAAAACACTGATCTCAAACCAGGGGAAGCTGTTTGTGCATTACATTGACTTATTCCTCTGTGTGTTTTTCTAGTGTGCCGACGTTTGGTCAATTCGACAAAGATGGAGTTCCAGACATAATGATAGAGGAGGACACTGGCAATAAGACCAAAAGAGTAAGTGACTAAATGTATTATTATTGATAATAATTTGAGGTGTTATATAGCGTTAGATATACTTTAGGTATATGTGTGTGTGTGTGTATATATATGTTCCTCAAAAATCATATTTTTTCATTGTGCATTCCAGTGAATCTCAATCAAACAGCAGTTGGGTTATTTTGACTAGGTTAAAAAATAACTTTAAAAAACAGCTAAAGTAACTAACACAATAAAACAATAAAACATGAATTTTGAAAATATAAATAAAGAGTTATCTGCTTTTGCAAATAAACTTTTCATATATATATATATATATATTTATAAAAAGATTAAATTAAAATTAAATAAAAAAATTATGAATTAAAAAGTGGGTGGAGGGATTGAATTGTTTAATGCACTGAAGAAATCCTTGTGCCAAAATGTTTGTGTTTTGTCCTGTTGGTGATTAATATAAATTAAAATGCTTTTTTTATGAAATAGTGTCATGGATTCATATATGTTAAATAGTTAAAATTGTAAAATATTTAAAAGAACAAAATAAGAAAATTTACCAAGTGTACATTTTTGTTACATTTAACATTTATGTATAAGCTTTCCATTGATGTCTAGTGTGTTAGGATAGGACGATATTTGGCTGAGATACAGCTATTTGAAAATCTGGAATTTGAGGGTGCAAAAAATTTGTAATATTGATTAAAAAATGCCTTTAAAAGTTGTCCAAAAAATTCTTAGCAATGCATATCACTAATCAAAAACTAAGTTTTGGTATATTTACAGTGAAAAAACACTTATATAACTCTTTATATATATGCTACAAATATTGACTTAAGAGTGCTTTGAGTGGTCCAGGGTCACCTATATGACCAAACTGACACCAGACATTTGATACATGTATACATGATCTATCTATTGTGTATTTTAGGTACTGGTTCTGAGTGGGAGCTCTGGAGTGGTCCTGTGGGAGGCTAATCTGTTGTCCTGGTCTCAGAGTCCTCGTCCGGCATCTGTCCTCACGCTGAACACCTACTCAGTGTTCATGCTCTGGGGACAGAGTCAGAGTCAAGGCAACCAGACTGTAAGAGTGTAAATATGCACACGCAAACACACACCTGCAGAAATGAGGCCCTGATGTGATGTGTGTATGTGTATTGATACTCAGAATGAGATGCATTCATCATTCCTGCTGCATCCTCGATATTCCCAACTGCTGCTTGAAAGAAGAAATCCTGCCCAGAACATCATCTCTTTTAAGGGTATCACTGTTTTTGCTACTCTACCTTTAAGGCATATATAGGGTTAAAAGTCTGCTGTTGATGTATATCTCTCTGCATTTGTTTAGCGATGCTGTTGGAGCGAGGCCGCCACGCCGGTTACCTCGTTCTGAGTGGACCAGATGGGCGGCGGCACCCAGACTCAGGGGAGACGGAGCCGGTGATTCTGACCAAGCGGAAGCTCAAGGGGGACGTGCCGGAGAGCGCCGTGCTGAAAGTAGGAGCTGATGCCACAACTGCTGAAGAAGCAGAGGTGAAGGAGGCGTTCTACAGGCTGCGCTTCAGTGATGCACTTTTCTGAAACACAGTGACCGTTTATTTAAACACTAATTTTCATCCCAAAGGTCATACAGGCCAAAAAAGAAAAAAGAAAAAAAAAAAAACAGTGGCTGCTTGTAGTACTTGAACGTCTCTCTTAAAATCCAAAACAGCTCATGTGTTGATTCTTTATTTTTATATCTGCTAATCAAATCTACTCCGATCTAGTTTAAGCTGTGCTTGAGAACGGTGTCATTAAACCAAAGACACTTAAAGAATACTAAACCAAATCATCCGGGTTTTGTCCCCAGTGCAATACAGTTGCATTTATTTTAAAACATATTACTTTATACGTTTTGGGTCATAATGGATTATTTTGTGACAATCATAAACTACTGTAAAGCATTGCAGATTTGTGCATAGCCAGAGACTATCAGGAGGTACGTTTATTTGAATAATGATCAGGGATTTTGTATAAAGGTGAATCTCATGCAGGACAGTCTGGGTCAAGATGATGTTGTTTGGAAATTAGGTTAAAGGAAAAGCAAAAATGATTTTTTCATCAGAACAGATTTTGAGAAATGCAATGAAGTGAAGTGACTTGTGGCCAGGTGTGGTTTCCCATACTAGGAATTTGTGCTCTGCATTTAAGCCATCCGTTTGCAAACACGCAGCAGTGAGAAGTGAACACACACACACACTGTGAACACACACCCGGGAGCAGTCGGGGGAACGGTGCCTTGCTCAAGGGTCGTGGTATTGAAGGTGGAGAGAGTGCTGGATATTCACTCCCCCCACCCACACACACACACACACACACAATCCTTGCCGGACCTGGGACTCAAACCCACAATCTTTGGTTTACAAGTCCAACTCCCAATCCATCCTCTCATCGACGGATGCTCTGCAGTGAATGGGTGCCGTCAGAATGAGAGTCCACACAGCTGATAAAAACATCCCAATCATCCACAGCAGTTAATGTCTTAAGTGAAAAGCTATGTGTTTGTGAGAAACAAATCCATCATTAAGGCATTTTAACATTTGCTTTATGCTAAAATAGTCTATAATCCATAATAACACTTAATTCTGTGAGAGAGTCCATCTTCTCTGGTCTTTCACATCAACATATTTGTTTTAGGCTGTCATCGTATTTTATCTGTGCCTATGTCTCTCCTGATTCAGACCAGAGGACTATTTAAATGGAGAAGGCATAGGCAGAGTTTTACTTTTATGCGTGGGACGGCACCCATTGGGTAAAAAAACACTACTGGAGAAAAGCCACCTCTTTCTCAGAGTTTCACTGCGTTTTCAAATTTTCAGTCAAATTATAATATGATACAATGAAATGGGAAAATGTTACTTGTTTAATTTGGATATTTTATTCAAAATCATGCAGCTATTCACTAAGATGTTTGTATTCACTGCAGAGCATCTACTGGTGCTACACTTCTCCAAACCTGTTCACACAAAAAAGAGAGCTATTCATAGAAATGTCATAAAAATGATACCACAAGCTAAAACAACAAAAAAAATGTAATTGTCTTAAAAAATGGGCTTCATTTTCTTGATGATTTTTATCGTTTTGATTTTGGTATGAAACATGCCTGGACTTGAGTTTCATGAGATTTGTGTTTGGATGCTGTTTTGATTGTATTCTGAGTCTTGTGTAACGCTATAACGGAGGGGTTTGCTGTTGACGCTGTGTTTCATAAACACCAAGCATTCACTACAAAAAAACAAAAGCGAGTTGTGTGTTAAAAATAGAAAAGGAATGAATATATGATATTTGCAGTGCAGTGTTGCTCCTGTATCACAGGGCTTTGTTTGTTTTAAAGGGTTTGAGAGTGTTTGTAAGTGTCCTGCTGCTGTTGTTAAAGATGCACCTTTGTCGTTCTCACTGTGCTGATTTGTTAGCAGGGAGGACTGGTATCACATAGTGCTGTACATTTAGTGCCTTAAAGAGGGACCTGAAATCTCTACAGATGCTCTTATGAGTAATATATAATTCTGTCCATATGCTGTTTTGAATCCTATTTACAAAGTGGGTTTTATTTAAAGTGGTGCTGGGGATGAGCAGGATTGTACCTTTAGTTTAGTTTATCATAGCTTTATGAGGTCGTTGGTTTTCTGTGCATCATCCACAGAAGATCAGGGTGATCATCTGCTCTCTAAACAAGCCAAAATCAATGAAACACTGTGCATTGAATACATGTCGCTTAAAATACATCAGCTAACTTTGATGCATTGTATTTATAATTACTGGTTTACATTCAGTGATTTTGTAAACCTGTAGATCAGGTCAAAATTGAGCTTGTGCTATTTTCTGTCTTTATTTGAGTATGACGGCATTGTTACACTGTGCAATAAATAAAATGCTTTCAAAAAGTACTCTGTGTGTGTGTTTTTTTTTAATCCTTAATGCAGTTCGTGTAATTTTCTTTTTAGAAGGCACATTTTAGGGGTTATTATGATTATTTATTTTATCAACGTAATATTCATAAACCAAGCTTTCAGCATAGCAATTTTATTTTCTTCCCCGTCCCCCTTTTCTGTTAAATATGACATCTATGCAATTTACGCACCATTCAAACAACCAAATGAATTATTATTATTATTTAATAAAAAACAATGCACCACATTACCGTATTAAAAGGTGTACATTTTTAAAGTTACAAATAAAAATCAACGTCATTAAAGCTGACGTGTACATACCAAGCATGTTTTAAACGTGTCACATGACTCGCATGTACCGCGCAGGGGAAGTGCGCGCAGCTCGCGCGCTTTGGTGTCAGATTCCGGTCACTGCCTCTCACGTGCACGTGCAGTAGGTTCACGCCAGTTTACTGGACCACAGAGACAGTAAATGCAAAACAAAGTGTAAAATAAGGTTTTTGTGTAAAGTAAATTCAAAGCAGAATGATGAATGATTCGTGCTCGTTTATGAGCCACTGATGGGTTTATGGAGGCGTTTCATTCACTCTAATAGAGACATCTCCTGGTAAAAACATCCAGTGACTAGCAAACTTGCCCACCATTGTATGGATAGAGTCATCATTCTGGTGTTGACGTTTGATACCATCAGAGCTGCATGCCAAAACACTTCACCTTCAGAATACTTTCCATTTATCACAGCACTAGGGTGAGGTTAAATGCAAAGCGTCCGCAGGGTCATAAGCCCACAACAATCTTTCTATTTTATTCATACAGTCATGAGCCCCAGGATTCCTAGAAAGGCCCTGTACGTGATACTTGTACTGTAGCTATTTTGGGACATGCAACTATCATTTCTGAACGTTCTGAAACAAACAATAACATGTAAAATGCAATGAACGATGTTTATGTTGCTACAAGAATTCGTGTCCATAATTTTGAGAGAACGTTTAGGCGAACACAGTATGTTGATCTTTAGAATCACCGCGCGACATAAACATCTCTCCTGCTGGTTACATATTAACCTGCTGTTGCGCACGTGCTCTTTGCGGATGTGACACGATTTGGTTTTTCTGAAGGTGACATGTATTCACATACAATAAATACACGAATAAACTATGCATTTGCTATATTTGGGCATATATGTCCATGCATGCACGCATATGAGCGCGCCTGGTGTTTGCGTTGAGAAGCGCATCGCATCCTATGCATATCGCATCTCAGTCGCTTCAATGTGAGCAGAGTCCGCCATACCGTGTGTAAAGGACTGCACGCCAGCGCTCAAGTGCACTTCTCACACAAAGCTAGTGAATGAGGATTGTCTGTCACTGAACAAAAGTCACTTTGAACAGCCAACCGCCTCAGACAGGTAAAACACATAATGGCACAATACTGTTTTCATTGCCTGTGGTAATTTAACGCGTTCTATTGAAATAGATGTATTATTCTCTGTCAAATACGATATTGGTTCTCATTGTAAAAGCGAAAGTATGTAACAATGTGATGAAGGCATCGACTATTTTGGATCTATTTGAAATACAAAACGAGCAACCATATAGGCTACACGTATTAACATGATAGATGCGCAATTGTAATCTTAATGGGATAAATTAATGTTTAGCGTTTTATTCCTCATATACACAGCTAATGAACGCACGGCCTGTCCTCTATCAAATAGTGCTAGTATAAATACATACGTTTAGTGTCCCATGTTTTTTATTTTTTTCATGATGAAATGAAGCGCACTGTGATGCGTATAAGATACGTTATGGACATATATAGGCATTTTTCTGAAATATCTCTTGGCATTGCGCAGCTTGCTGGAAAGCAGTTGCCTATTGGTGAGAATGACACATGCATTTATTTAGATTTTAGCGTCGAGATACTTATACGAGGGTGTTATCCCGTTATGGTCCTCATAGGGGGTCTTGGAGTTTATTTTTCGTGTGAATGCAGTTATTTCAATCTGCATGTTTCTTAAAGGGACACGCGCGAGTTATGGCAGAGGACATTCAGCAGAAACTGGAGAAGTACCGCACGGCGCCGTTTGATGCCCGCTTCCCGAACCAGAACCAGACGAGAAACTGCTGGCAGAACTACCTGGGTGAGTCATTTCAAGGACACATTATTTAGAGAGTTTCCAAGTGTGTGTGATCCACTGCAAGAGTCCTGTGCTGGGGCAATAGTCAGTGTAACGACGGTCAGCTGGGGCGACATGTGATGTCAAAAACACGTAGTTATGTATGAGAATCCATTTATTTTCTATACAGATTATCATCGGTGCCAAAAATCTCTGGATGCCAAAGGAGTCGACACGGCTCCATGTGACTGGTACAAGAGGGTCTACAAATCTCTCTGTCCACTTTCCTGGGTAAATATCCTTTCATACCCTATCGCTGGAAGATTGCATAAAGATCATTCACCCTCAACATTTTCGTGTTTTGCTCAGATTGAGAAATGGGACGGTCAGAGGGAAGATGGAACGTTCCCTGGAAAGATCTGAAGAGGGCACTTTCTCCAAAGCACTGCATCAGGGGAACCGAAATGCATCTGTCTGTGGTATCATCTCACCCCAGCCGAGCAGGGCCTTATCAATGTTTGTCCAAAAATGCTCCTGTCAGGCTGGAGGATGAGACAGATTGTTATTGTCATTCCTTATTTAAATGAAAGTATTGCAGATTCTGCATTAAAATCTCTCAGGCTTTACAATGTGATTCTATTGTGATGCTTTATGGAGTCTCTATACAACAACAGTCAATTTAGGCTTTGCAACCAATGCATATTACACGAAACCAAAAGGTATTTGCAGAAAATTGGCAGTTGCAGTCGTAATGACTGGGTTTTCATCTTGTCTTTACAAGATACAAGGTTAAGAACTTGTGAGAACAAGAACTTGTTCTGAAGTTTGGTCAAGTTTTCAGACTTTTTAAGGCATTTAGTGCCAAGTAAACTAGATAACCATGAGCCGAACATTTAACATGTTGGCCAGGTGGTCTTCTCCCTCTAAAAGAACTAGTTTATCCAAAAATCCTGGGAAGATATTCAAAGGAAGTATTTTGAAAAAAGTTTGTTAGCAGGCTGTTTTTGGTCACCATTGATTTCCATAGTAGGGAAAAAAAAATACTATGGAAGTCAATGGTGACCCAAAACATCCTGGTTACAAACTTTAAACTTTAAAATACCTTCCTTTGTGTTCAGCAGAACAAAGAGATTCATACAGGTTTGGAAATACTCGAGGGTGAATAAATGATGACAGAAGTTTCAATTCTGGGTGAACTATTCCTTTAAAGTTATAGTTCTCCAAAAAGTGAATGTGTTTCGTCAGAACAGCTGATAGAAACACCACAATAATCCACTCCACTCCAGTTATCAGTTTAGATGATGTGAAACCAAAAGCTGCATGTTTGTAAGAAATCCAGTAAGATCAAGTTTTAACTTTAAAGGTGCCATAGAATGTAAAACTGAATTTACATGGTTGAATAATAAGAGCTCAGTACATGGACATAACATACTGTGAGTCTCAAACACCATCGTTTCCTACTTCTTATAGAAATCAAGTGTTTGC
>JAUCMS010000052.1:3477884-3488338 GCA_032357445.1 Enteromius radiatus | reverse complement strand
TAGGAAACGATGGTGTTTGAGACTCACAGTATGTTATGTCCATGTACTCAACTCTTATTATTCAACCATGCCAAGGTGCATTCAGTTTTCCATTCTATGGCACCTTTAAATAATTTAACTATCAATTACACAGCTTTGTATATTTAAAATATTTTTTAATTGCATCCAAAATAGGATTTATTAACGTGTAAAAATGGGCAGAGAATGGACAAATAAGAGTCTTGTTCATCTTAAAAATAGCAAGATTGTCTGAAGCAAAAGTGCAATATGCATGAAATGCAATATTTAGTGAGAAAGCATGACGTTCTTCAGCAAAACAAAATGAAAAAAAAACAAAAAAAACAATTTTTCCAATCAGCACCCCAAAATTAGTATGAAACGTGATGTTTTGGTCCGTACCTCCCGAGAGCGTTCCAGAAGCTTTGGCAATCTCCCCTCGGAAGATACAACGACCGTCGAGAATCATTTCCATTTCTCTTGCTCCTCTGAACGAGTGGATCCTGGACTTGTTGTAATTCCAAACACGGATCATCGCCAGGCAACATCTAGCACCCAGATCCATGCTGATGATGTGCTTGCGACCCGAAGTGAAGGGGGCCAGCCAGAGGTGCATGTCGTCCTGCGTGCGGTGAACTCCATCTATCAGATTGGTGATGACGCGAGGGTCTTTCCCGTAGGCTGGCAGGATATTGATATCGGGCGGGTCGGCCGTGATGTGGACCGGAGTGACCGGCTCACCGCTGGAGGAGAACATCTCGATACCGTTGAGGCCGACGTAGTGACGGTCGCCCCACGTGGACAGGATGTTGATGACGAGGTGGCGACCCTGCGGGAGCACCGGGATCTCAAAGTCCTCGTCTGGGTCACGAGGGTCGTCCTCGGGGTCGTCAGAATCAGGGAGGGCCGGTGCGGAGGGGCGTCGGGGGGAAACGGGCGTAGGGCGGGACTGACGCTGAACAAACTCGTCGAAAATATCTCCCTCCAGCCCCATGTTGGAGATCCGCCCTCGCTGACACTGGTTAAACTTCGTCAACGAGTCCCAGGATTCCATTAATGGGTCATCCGGTTCACACCAGTGAGGTTTCTGCCTTTTGTTATGCACAGACGCTGGGCTGCTTTCCTCTGTGGCAAGAAGAAACAGCCATAAATTGAAAATGTGCATAAATTGGGGTAGTATGATTAGCTGCATTCAAGTTATACATTTCTAGTATGCATTGATGATAGGAAGTGCATACTATATATATATATATATATATATATTTAAAAAATCCTTTTTTTTACAATTTAATCCTAATTTATCATATAAAAATGTCCTTAAACAGTTTAATCAATCTTTTAAAATGTGAGTAAATGAAAACTAACTATTAAATAACTACAATTTAATTAAAAACCAAGTACCACAACCCTGTCTAGCGATGCACTGTGGGTAGGGTTATACCAGAAAAGAACGAATCATATTTTCAGTGCACTATAATCGTACACATTACTCCAGATGGCTAGAATGCAGCTGTGGTGTATGTTCAGAAACGCACCTGTTGCGGTGAAGTCTCTGTTGTGGTCCGCTTGTGTTCTGTTTAAAGACCGCGCTGACCCTCTCCTGCCACTAATGGGCCGCTCCGTCCTCTCAAAGCGCTCATCCCAGAGATCCAAACCCTGGTCCAAGCGATCGCTCAAGTGCTGCTCTAAGAATGGTCCTTGTTCTGTCCGCAAGCTGTAATTCAGTCCGAGATCGGGGTCTAAATCCAGCGAGTCAGAACTGAATTCACCAGACGCTGCTCTCTGCAGGTCTCTGTTGCTGGAGGCCTCTTTACAGGCCCGCACAGGGTTGCACGAGATGTCAGGCAGCACCGAGTGTTTAGATTTGGGTTCGGCTGTATTCTGCGACTGGAGCCACTGAGGATGCTCTCGCTCACGAGACACTTCGGCCTCGTCCGCTGGGGTTCGATTCAGAGGCTGGAGCCAATGAGGGATCCTGCTGGAGGACGGCTGCGTGGTCACCGTCTTCATCGCCTCAGTTCGTCCAGCAGGTATCGTGAGGTCCAGAGGAGGAGAGTCGTCTCTCTCCAGAGAGTCTCTCTGCATTTCTGCCACACAGCTGCCAGGGTTAACTGGGTCAGATTGGTCCTGGCTTGTTTGTACTACTGAGACACCAGCGTTCGACACCTGAGGCTCTTGGTCATGTGAGCTGAAGTCGTGCAGACTGTGTCCTGAAGAGACAGGGCTGGGAGAGGTGCAGTCTGGGAGATGTGGTTCCTGGAGCTCAATGGAGTTGCTGTAGTCAAAGACCTGGTTACCACAGCCCTTCTCCAGCTGACCCTCGAACACCAGAGTGCTGTTCACATACAAGCGAACGTGTCGCGCACCGACGTCCAGATCCTGTCAGAAAAACACACACATATTCAAACAGATCATCAAATGTACCTACATTGTGCAAACACATCTGGGTATTTATATAACATGACATATATATATATATATATATACACACACACACATACTAAAATACTAACAATTGTTATTCTGGAATTAATAAATAAAATTGACAATTTTATCCTATAAAGGCAAAAATTGGCCAAAACGCCTTTGGAAGGAGTGATATGATATACAATATGACATGAATAATCATAAAAATACACAAAATAAACATACATATACACACACACACAATTTTTAAAGGAATATTATACTTATGGGAATCTAATTTTATTATAAAAATATAAATATAAGTCTTAAATCTGAGAACAATGATAACACGAGGACAATCTAACCATCAAAGTCTTCTACTCAGAATGAGTTATTTTAACAAAGCCCTAACTCCAGTTATAGTGATGCTTGACTCAGCGAACACTACATACTGAAGACTAGAAATGAAGGCATACAAGAGGGACATCCATACAGCGCTATCAACACTCACACAGAGACACGAGTCACTCCCTACCGTTGAATCTGTCTGTATGTGTATGTCAGTTGATGCTGGAGACGAATGATCAGACTGACAGAGCGCTGCTGTGGGGGAGCTAAACTCAGCTAATCCCTGCAGCTAATCTCCAACTGTTCCACATACACACACACACACACACACTCAAAGTCACTTTTTTTTTTCTTTTGTTAATATCTGATAGTAGTGCAAGAGAGCACAATAAATCAAGCACAACTTCACCTACCCCCACTTCAGCCCACAAGGCCAAACAATCACCCAGAACACCCTAGTAACACCTTAGCAACTGCATACAAGTCTTGTTTCCTCCCAAGGTTTCTCTCTTAAAGTGCCTCAATTTTGCTTCAAAATTTTATTTTAACTGTTACATAGCAGGAAAACTTGTTTTTCCCCTATTCACTATGACTAAACACACACATACAAAATAATAAAAATAACTATTATTATATTACTGCTATTATATAACTATACTATTATTAAACGGATTATATAATACAACTGTACTGTAAAAAACAGTTATGCATAATTAGCATTATATTATTTATTGTTATAAAGGGAGCAATAATAACAACAACAATAATATTACATTTTATTAGTATTTAAATTGTAAAAATTAAAAGGAAACTAATACTAAAGAAATAATACTAATGTACTGTAAAATAACAAAAAAGGTATTATTACTACTAATAATAATAATAATTATTATTATTAATTTAGGAGCAGTACAATTACAATTAAGGCTGAGTATCGAGTTCGATACTTTTTGGGTACAGACCGAATTGCCTTGATAAAACAGAGTAACGTTATCAAAAAACGTCTCGTCGTTCGGTACTCAATTTCGATACCTAAAGGGGTTAATCTCCAGCGTCAGTGAGCCAATAAGACTGCAGCACTAGCCGGTGTGTTTGACCAGAATTGTGTAAAATAGCCTTATATTATTTCTATAATTTAAACGATTGCACGTCATTTCGATCTCTACATTAAGCTGCACTTTATGTATGGTGATCATTTTGATTGATGGATGCGCTGCTCTTAAACACAGTTTTATCAGTCAGCTGTACTTACATTAAAGCTGTGGTTATAATTCCAAATTTTGATCCGAGAGATGTTGAAGTTCGGAGTTCGCTCCACATTCCTGATGATAAAATACAGCTGGACGGGCGCGTGGAACAGACAAGTCCACATGTGACGCTCCTTTGTGGTCTAAAAGCACACAGACATGGAACGCATGCTAATTATTTGCATCAATTAGTATCTTTACTCTACATTGTTTTGTTTCGGCCCACTTACTTTAGTTTTCCCGTTGACAAGGGCAGCTAGATTCCCAGGATGCTCTGTGGTGCGAATGTCCAGGTCATGTGGAGACACGTAGAGTTTGCGATTTTGTGGACAGAAGAACTGAACTTCAGTGAGCCCCACCTGACCAGCGTGACCCCAGTTTGACAGGATCTCCATGGTAACGTAAAGAGTGGGGGTCACCTGCAGAGATGCTTCCCTCTGCTGTCATGAACCAAAGAAGACTTAAATCACATAAAGACATACAAGAAGTGGTTAAACTACTTTAAGCTGGTTAGAGATGGACCTGAACACCTTAAGATCTTTCTCCTTACTCGTAGGTCAGCTGTCTACTGTACAGTGCATGTAAACACAGATACACTCACAGTTAGAGTGAAGCAGCTGCTGTCAGTAACATCAGACTGATCGTCAGCATCGATCCTCTCTAGCGCCTTTAACAAACACTTCTGCTGCCTGAGAGAGATGGAGAAAAAGTGAAGTTTTACATTTTTTTCAAAATAAAGCCATTTAGTTGCATGCCGCAGTTTATTATTTCATTATCACATAATAATGCCGTGCTATTGTTTTGGGGATTTATTCATTGTAAATGTACACAAAATTTGCACTACACTGCGTTTTATAGTGTGGGGTATGCAGGGTTTTTTTTTAAGGAATTAATATTTAATTAAATTGTTCTGTGTATATTTATTATGTATGTTATGTATTATATATATATATACTTACACACATACTGTACATATATATGCAGTATATATTTAATATATTCATATAATTATATTATAAATAAATTTATTAAAATATAAACATAACCTATTTTTCAAATATATACACATGCATGTGAGTGTATTTATATATACATAATACATATACACAGAACATTTACATATAATACGTAAACAAAAACCTTTATTTTGGATGTGATCAATCATGATTAATTAATTAATTAAGTTTGACAGCACTAACTATAATTAGAATCAAAAATGTTTCTTGAGCAGCAAATCAGCATATTAGGATGATTTCTGAAGGATCATGTGACACTGAAGACTGGAGTAATGATGCTGTAAATTCAGCAGTACATCACAGAAATAATTTTAATTTTTCAATATATTCAAATAAGAAAAAAATAACTATTTTAAATTGTAATAATATTTCACAATGTTACTGTTTTTAGTATATTTTGATCAATTAAATGCAGCCTGAGAAAGCAAAAAAAAAAATCATACTGACCCAAACCTTTATTGATATATTTCAAAAGTAGCTTCCACAACATATATACATACAGTATATATATATATATATACACATACACATATATACATGCTTTAGGAGAGTATACCTTGGTTCCATGAGAGCGATTCTCCGCATAGCTCTCATAACCCGATACTGATTGTCGTCATCATCATCTTCCTCCTCCTTCTTAAAAAGATGCATCCAGACAGTGCCTTTTCATCTTAATTAGGCTACATGATCTATTATGTATGTATGAGTATGACAAAGCATTTTGTATGAGCTGTAACTGATCTGTTGATGTAAATTAAGCTCTACCGGTGTGTGCTGGGTCGTGCTCTTCTCCTGCCGGAGTGTTTGCAGCGGGGAGTTTTCTCTCTGCAGGGCCTGAAACACACCGGCAACCGTTTCCTCTGAATCTCGCTCCTCCTGCACCTTACGAGCCGCAGACAGGGGGCGCTCTATACGACTACACGGCCCTACAAGACACCAAATCATACGGTATGGCTCATTTCCAATGAGTGGTACGGTTCAGTAAGCAGTTATGTCCACTTATAATGTCAAAAGTTGTGAATGCTTTTGTCTTTATTTCCTCTTGTATAAGCCTCTTATACTTTGCATGGCTATTATTGTTCATTAAAACTGACATTTAACAAAAAGAGGCACTTATTGTTGCTCTTTATCATTATTAGGCAGCATCCTAACTTGAAAGGGAGAATGCAATGCGGACCAGATTTTATGCATGTATTTCTCTATAAACTGTTAATGAAACATCGACTGTTCAGTAAGTGCGAGTAGCACATACGTGACTTCTCCTGTCTGCTACCAGATGTTCTTTCTGTCGGTCTCCTGACTGCAACTGGTTTGGTCGGGATGTACGACTCCACACTGTCCTTTCTTTTAGATGAGAGAGAGTGTTCGATCTTTCTTCCACCTGCACAAAAAAAAACAAAATTTTTACTGATTTAGCATCATTATGTTGAGGGATAAGAAACAGAACTAGAGCCATGGAATTTGGGAGAAAAAAATGTATTATATATTATCATTATTTTTTAAATTCTTATTCTTTTTAGTAAATAAATTAGAAATACATTATTACAAATTCAATTTATTTATTAAAACATACTCCGACTGTGGTTAGAAAACATTACCTTGTGAGGAGGGGCTGAATTCCAGCATGATGAGGTCACCGTGGCTGAGCTGCTTGCTGATTGGCTGGCTTGTGGGTTGGGCAGGAAGTGTGAGGTCAGGGAGACTGTCGCTACTTTCCTCTCTCTCGATCTGCTCCTCAATCCATTCCTCCGCTGACTCTTCTCCGGCTGAGTCTTGACTGCTGTGTCTGACACTCACCTCCAAGCTGCGTCGCAGAGCCTTGAACACACAAACACAGGAAGATGAAGGAAGCACGATATTTTCACCTGATTGTGGGTGTATATCCTCATGTGTTCTTGTATCAGTGACACGTTCACCTCACCTTGACCTGGTCAGCATTCAGGAGAACCCTGTCGACAGGCTCCGGCTCACTGCGTGACCTCAGGGTCAGGGACTAACAGGCAAACACAAGGTTTTACAGTAACTGATCTGGAGATCAGAATGGCATGTAAAGTACTATTTAGAAAGTAGTATGTAGTATGTGCAATCCACACAATTTTCTCTATGCATGGTGCATCCCACAATGCAATGCGCTAGTGACTCATTATTTGTTCAGACTGTCAAAAAGACGTTTTCACACCTCATTCCATTGAAAATGTCATTACAGAATTAGCATAATTATAAAACATCGCAAATTCAGGAATAGTTTTTTTCTTCTCATGGCAATGCTCATAAAATATCATTTGGAGTTTGCTGTGTTATTAAAATAACTTTATAAAATCAAGCTATTATCACTAATTTTATTTGTACTAAACATTTAAAAAATTATTATACGTGTGAAAAAACATAATAAATAATAATAATTTTTGATATAAAACAAATGAAATAATATAGATTAAATACACATTTAAAATGAGAAAATGTAAATAATAAATGTAAAAATAAAATTGCATATTTTCTGGCTAGTGAAGGTGGCAACAGGTAAAATAAAACAAAATAAAAAGAATTACTAAAATCCTTTTTGTGTAACCTAGTAGCGTTGCTACAAAATGCACTGTTTATTGAAATATAAATGTTGATGTTTTTAAATTAAAAAATAATTTATTATATGGTAACGTTCGTAATGCAAAAATAGATTCACTCCATTAACTCGCCTTCAAAGTAAGAATCACAGTTGTCAGGCAGATAAGCTTTAATTAAAATCTAGATGGGCCAGAGTTGAGAACTAGTAATTAGTCTGACAAATCCAACATTATTCCTGAGATGAACACTTGAAATCATAGAGACAGATTCTCACCTCCATATCTGCGCTCTCGTATGGCTCAAAGTCATCGGAGTATCTGTGCTCTGGTGAAATCTTCACTTTCTTTCCTTTCTCAGTGCAGATGTACAGAGATTCCTACAACAATGTGCACACAGTTAAAATGCAGTGCAATACTGAAGAAATAGAAAGGGACAAAATTAAGTTCATGCAGCACACGTCTAGAGTGGAGTGTTTGGGGTTTGTCCTATAAGTGATAGTAAGAGTGACTCATGAAGGATAGCGTGTGTGTGTGTGTGTGTGTGTGTACCTGCACCCATCGCCGTCTCTGTGCTTTCTCAGGCGCCGTGTGGCTCCTCTGTTTCTGTCGATCGGCCCCAGGCTTCTCTCCACTCTCTCTGGATGAATCTGTGTTAACAGGGATGCTTTATTTAATTTAGACATCACAGGAAGCCTGCGCTCACACATCAGCGTAGGAGGAGTGTTTACCTGCGGTGTGTGTGTGTCTCTGTGCTGGCAGATGGGCTGCTACCGAAGGCTGGATGGTTTTCCTGCTGGATCGGCTGCTCTGAGGAGCGTTAGCGGTGCTGACATGAGCGCCGTTGATGTACAGATTGAAGCCCTGCTCCAAAATCTCCAACTCTGCCTGGCGAGGGTCCTTCCTCTGCAGTCTTCTCAACGCCCTGAGAGAGATCATAAAACACACACACACTAGCTGGTCGTCTCGCACTGACTGAGGCAGAGAAAGATGCAGGAAATAGGGGTATTTAAATAATGGCTATTAAAGGTTATTATTCAGGTATTTCACTGTACATTTCATCTGTTGCAACATATATTTTCCAGCAGCATCTCTTACATTTTTGATTACATTTATGTAGTTTTATGTCTTTTAAATGTTTTTTAAAGACATCTTTTGATGACAGAGGCTGCATTTATTTGGTCAAAAATACAGTACAATTAACTGTAATATTGTTAAACATTATAACAGTTTACTAGAACTATTTTCTATGGGAATATATTTGAAATCATAATTTATTCCTGGGACGTAAAGCTGAATTTTCAGCATCATCAACACAGTTTTCAGTGTCACATGATCCTTTAGAAATCATTCTGATATGCTCCTACAATTTTGAACAATTTAGGTCATATTTTTGTATTGATTTCTTCAGAAATTAATAATTTACATCTATAATAGTAAATTGAATAATAAATATAGCTGCAAGCAGCAATTACCGGGGTTCGAGCATTTGAAGGGCTTTGAGGTTGTTTAGGGCAACCTGGATGCATGTCTGTTTGACCAAAGGTCAAATTTCTAAAAATTGTTTTATAATTCAGAGAATATGCAAATTAGTGTGTGATGTCATCTACTGCCAAAAATGTCAAAAATTTTTGTTTTTAGCGCTGTTAAGCCCCCTTTAGTCCGATTGGGCTGGTTTTCAGCGCCTGAGTAGCGACAAAGAGTACTACCATCTGACCAAGTTTCAGCTTTCTAGGCCTTACGGTTTGGGCTGCACGATCAGTTTTAGGGAAGAATAATAAAAATCCTAACAATTACAATAGGGTTTCAGCGCTACGCGCTCGAACCCCTAATAATTAAATAGTTCAAAATAAACATTAATTGGTAAATGTAAAATAGTACATTTACATTTAAAATGAGATCAAATAATATATATTTTTTAACTGAATATCTAACCAGACAAGCAATAAAAAGCCTTGCCACTAAACCCTGCAATATGTCATTAGTAGATTTAATTTTAGATAATTATATTAGTCATTAAATCTAAATCATTGGACTTTTTAGCATGCCAATTTCTCCAATTTGACAGTAAACACGTTAAGATTTGAATGTGATCTGGTCAGAGTCATCTGGAGAAAGGCAAGACTTTGTTTCACTGACAGCTGGTTATTTACGAGCATCTGAGTTCAAAGACAACACGTCTCTTAACGCTACAAATTTCCACGGCCAGTTTGAATTTCACTCCAGCCAATGTCAAGGTCCAGTTTTTGTAGAACGTCACATGGACAAGCCGGGTTTGCATGTGATTGTAATAGTAGCCATATCACTCAACCTGAGCTCACACAGTTAACCTATTTTTGCGTTATCTGACCTGTGTTTGTACGTTTGTGTTCGGGTGTCTCATCAAACCTGTTTTTGTACTGAAGGTTGATTAAATATTCATCCAGCTTCTCCTCGGCTGAGGAGTGTTTCCCTCCCCTGCTCCTCCTGAGCTCCTGCAGACAGTACAAACTCTCAGTCAATCTGAACAATGGGAGACACCGGATGATATATAAAGCTACACAGAGGTCACAGATGGGATGGAATTGGAATCTCAAGGATTTTCCTACAATTACGGTTAATGAACTAATCTTATAGCAAAAATAGCAAGTGATTTAATGCTACATTCCTCCAAAACTGAACCAGTAATTCTTGAGTCTAAAATGGATTTGTGAGTCTTTGAAAACAATTCATTGACAATGCATAAGAGTCATTGGGATTATATATAATCCATTATATAGCAAAAACACAACAGAAAGATGCAGGAGACAGTAGGGTGACCATACATGCCATTTTCCCAGGACGCATCCTGGCCAGGATTTCTACATTGCTTTGATTCTAAGTACCTCCAGAGCTTCTTTATA
>JAUCMS010000052.1:3374832-3408788 GCA_032357445.1 Enteromius radiatus | reverse complement strand
TTATTCGAAAAGAACGAACCTGCAAATGTCTCAACTGACCAATCAGAATCAAGCATTCCAGAGAGCCGTATAATAAATATATATAGAAACTCATTCTTAACGGCTCTGAACCTGTCCCTGTCGTATTTAAGTCTTTTATTATGAAATGCGTCTGAGTTCCCATGTCGTGTTCTAAGGACTCTTATTATGAAGCGTGCTCCCCCCTGTTTTAGTGCTTCCCTTATTCTGCCTCTGCCCACTTGATTGTCTCCATAGCAATTGATCAGCTCCAGCTCCGCCCCCTTGTCTCCACTTTAAAAGCAGTTTGTGTTTGTTAATCTAACCGATGTGTATTGAGTGTTTATCCTCCTTGCAAAGCGTTTCCTAGTTCCCTAGTCTTGTCTTGTTTTTTCCATGAGTTTTCCCGTGTTTTGATCTCCGCCTAGTTTCTGGTTTCTGCTCTGTTTTGCCCCGTTGGATAGTGTTTGCTCCTCGACTGACCCATGCTATCCCTCAGGATTATTCTTGTGTTTTGCCTCCACCATTCCTGTTTGCTGATGTCTGACCCTGCCTCTATGACCATGTTTCCCAATAAAGCTTTGCAATTGGATCTACGCGCCCCAGTCCTTAGAAACCACGCAGGATATTATTTCTATACTTTCTAATGAAATTGTGAACGGTGTTTCCTGGGCGGTTGCCAGGGTGTTGCTATGCAGTTGCTAGGGTGTTCAGGATACACTGAATTATAGTTGCTAGGGAATGGTTGTGAAGATGTTACTTTGAGGTAGTTTAGGTGAGTGTTTTTTTAAGATGTTGGAATGCTAGGACGTGTTTATTTTTTTGCATGTTGCTTGACTATACGTCACTTGTTAGGTGTTATCTAACGTGCTTCTTTTTTAGCGCTATAGAGAGAATCTACCAACTGACTGCTGCACATGACATTGATGACAGCAACAGTGTGAGACAGCACTTCAACAGGTTTGTGTGTGTGTGTGTGTGTGTGTGTGTGAGATGCTCCAGTTTACCCCTCCAGTACTTCACGTTCCCATCCATCTTCCCTTCCTCTGTCCGTTTCATTTTTGGAAAGCGTGATGCTGAGCTCTAGATCACCATGGAGACCCTGACTCTCTCCAGGAAACACCTAAAAATGCTTCAAAGCGCTGATGGTGTGCCAATCACCATGGAGACTTCAAGTGTTCAGAACCTGCCTGCCGGACACACACACACACACACCAGTTTTAATGAAATCTGACATCTTCACAGTTTCGTGGGTAAAAACAGAAGCGCTGATGTTTGGTTGGTATTGAAGATTCTGAGCTGAGATTAAATTTAGTTTCACAAAAACTGTTGTGGCAAAAATAGAGAGAATGCAAGCAGTGGCAAAATTAGAAGAAAAGCAGCACTATCACAAATGCTTATAGTTAGAACTAGTATTGTGATCAAGTGTTTTGAATTAAGAAAATCAAGCCCATTCATATTTTTTGCACCATTATTGTGATTATCATATGCAAAAAAAGTACGTATTATTTAAATTGTTGCATGTTTTTACACTGAGAAAGTATTTGTTGTGCTGCCTTTAATTTATGCTGATTTTATAATTAAATTATTGCACCATAATACTCTTTACTGTGATATACTGAATTTATTTATATATATATATATCTATATATTTGGACTTAATTTATGCTGATTTTATCACTTTAAAAAATACTAGAATTGCAACACAGATAATTTTTTTTTTAAATATTCACACATTATTAAACTATAATACTTGTTTTTATGAAATATGTAAATTGTTAAAATTATTACCAGTTGTATATTATGATTATAGCTCATTGATACTTATTTTTGTATATTTAAAAAAATCAAAAATAATATGCTTTTGTGATACACTACAAAGGATTGTATTGCAGTAATGAGAAATAATAATTACTGTACCCCTTAAAAGTCAAACCCTCACGTTGCAGTATTACAGATGCATTACAGTAATAAGGACCAAAATGTGCTCAAATCTCATAAAATTGTCACGAGTGCTGCTGGAGAAGATCACACACTCACTAAAACAGCATTCACACACACACAAGCAAATAAAAAAGCTTTTCATAAAGGAAGGTGGAGAAAGTTAGTGCGCCTCAGTGTGTGTGTCCGTATGACCACAGCAGAGCATCAAGTGACAAAACGCTGGAACGCTTGTGCCGTGGGAGGGAGAAAAAGAGCGGGAGGGGTGAGAGAGAACCAGAGGGACGGAGAGAGATGAGAAAAGTGCAGCACTGATAGATCTGATGGCAGATGAAGATGAAGCCAGCAGGTGCATGAGAGAATAGTCCTCTCTCGTTTTGGGGAGAAAGAAAAGAGGATAGTGGAGTGGAGGAGAGAAGCAGGAGGACATGCACTTCTCCAAACTCAAGTGTTTCTTCACGACTTTCTGTCCGTCACGAGCTCGCTGAAGCTTTGATTGAGTCAGAACTCGCTGCTCCTTCACTACAGAGAGCGTTTGGGGCCGTTCCTCGTCTCCTGATCTGGAATATACAGGCTTTTACGAGTGCAAGAATGAAAAAACAGGTGGAACGTAGGATATGAGTCTAAGATGGACAATGTGTGTGTGTGAGGTCGAGATGGCAGAGCTCTGGATCCCCATCACGAGCTGCACAAGCGCTCATCAAATGCTCCAGTTTGGATAACGCACCACTTGCCCCTCTTTGTGCACACACACACACACACACACAACACACACACTCTGAGAGGGCGAGGACCCCTTACAAAACGCAAGGTAAGCAACATCCCTCTAAACTTTACCACTGTTTTCATACTTTTTGCTGCTAGAATCTGAGTTATATGCACTGTTATGACTTATTACATCACTGCCGTCAATGCAAATGAAGACAACGCTCTAAAATAAAGGGTTAATCGTCATGCCTGCGCAGCAGCTGGGGTCTGGGACTTTATTATTGCATCAAATACGGCGGGTCTAAGCATAATTATGAAGCTCAAAATAGTATTGTAAAACATTATAGAAACACTGAGCATAGGGACTCAGTATGAAATAATCAGACTCTTTATAATACGTTTTTTATTAAATAAAATATATTAAATCATATACAATATTTACATTAAATGTAATTAATTAAGAGCTATTTTAACCCTCAGTGCATAAATGTTCTAATGTGTGCTGGGAATAATCAATCACTGAACTTCATAAGAACATCGTTAACTGACCTGATTATAATGACCTGATATTGAGCAGAAAGTTATGCTTTTCAGAGCGTGCTGTAAGTAAAAATAAGCCGTGCTGCCGTTCTGAAGTGCACAAATGAAAACGATGAAGCTGTAAACTTTCACAAGTGCATCTTTATCTCCGACCAGTCCCACTTTTATTACCTCCCTGACATTTAGAAATGCCAAAAGTGAAGTTGATCATAATATAACGCAAACACACACACACACACTAAAGAAGCACATAACACACTGGATCCAGACAAACCCAAATGCTTAAACTTTCTGCTTTTACTTATGAATCATCTTCCCAAACAACAATGTCCCTGAATGTCCCCAAAGGGGAGATTTGTCAGATTTTGCTCACTTCTGAGGACAATTTTGTCTCCAGAGTCCTGCACTGACACACACTTCCGTTCAAGAACTACTTCAGGAGAAAGGCTGTATGATGAAAGTGTGTGTGTGTGTGTGTTTGAGTGCGTGACGGTCATGTTCTTGTTGCTGAAGAGGTCAGAGCTCCTCTGACCCCTGGTGGAGCTCTTTTATAGTGATCTACAAAGGTTTAGATGCCAACAAAACAATGTTAACAAATACAGAACACACTCAGTCCACATGCATATGAATAATTCAAGCAGACATGCAGAAATGCATCACTGATCACTCTCACATGGACTAAAGCAATCCAACAACAGGCTTTACTTTATCTAATGCTCTTACAGCAGATGTTTTTTCTATACATTTATTTATTTTTGCGCTATTGAGGCATGCAAATATCTAGTCAATTGGTAATAGTTTGTTTTTTGTGCATGCATAATTACAAAAATTCTTATCATACAAGTGAAGTGACACTTCTGATAATATTTTTATAATAAAACAGAATATAAGATACATATAAAATGCATTTCCAATAATAATTGTAAGCAATAACTATGTATTTTGTATACAATCTGATAAAACAAGTTTAAGTTCTAATATGAATATGCATGAAAAAGCTTTTTAACAATATATGCCAGAATATTACGTTTGAATTTCTGACGACATTTGAATGTCAATATCTAATAATCTGTCAAGCATTCAATAATGCTTTTGTTTTTTCTTATGAAATCAGCACAACATAAAGTGTTACCAATACTGCTGAAAAACTTCTTGGCACAGAAGCTGCAGAAAACAGCAGGTAACGTGACAAAAAGATTAGCGTTAAATACTGCAGAAAACTAGGCCGCTAGCAGCGCGCACGGAGTCATTAATCATCATATGCTTCATATCACAGAACAGCTCTGTTAAGATCTCTGTCATCTTTACAGTAAATAAAGTCAAATACTCAAGTTCTGGCAAGTTCACTGTCAGACTATATCTACACATGCAAGGTCAACGTCTGCTTTAGGAAAATGTTTGTAATTCTGGACTGAAATATACACTTTCTGAACAGAATCTCACCTGCACTCTTGAACGTTCTGCAGAGTCAGATGATGATAAAAAAGCAATTCAACACTGCAAATTATTCAATAATTCATTGACCACACAGTAACCTGATTAAGAGCTGGCAGGGAGAATTTGAGAGTGACAAACCATCGTCGTGACTAGAAACACTGTCAACATTACAGCATTACACTACACTTTTCACCTTTGTCTAGTTTTTTTCAACCATATTAAATAGTATAGGCTTGACACAACTATAAAAAATATTTTTCATAGTTGTGATTAAAGCTAGAAAATAATATTTCAGTCCTTCTATTCTTCAAAATTACTTTGAATTTCTTTTTCAGTATTTGTGAAATTTATAGCGATTTCTGAATGAAAAATATTTCCGCAACATTTTTCAACATTGAATATGTTAAGTTTACTTTTTTGCAGTGTTAAATTTAGTTCCCAGCATGCTTTGCAAAAAAGTAAAAAATTTTTTTAGGTTAATTGATTTTATTAAAGTCAGAAATATTATTTAATATTGAATCGACTTAAATGCATTCATTTATACTAACAAAACTGACATTTAAGGGTTAAATCGGGTATAAATGGTTATTTCAGGTAACATCCTTTTAATGTAATAATCCTTTTTGCATTACACAGTATGTATGACAAGTGTACATAATACTAACTTTTTCGAAGTATTAGTTTGACGAATGTTAGGTAGATTTCTGTAAGTTTAGTTAGGTTGAAAGTAGTTTTTACGGGTTAATATTGAGCATTACTTCACTGAATAATAATAATACAAACCACTAATAGCAAACATTGTAAGTTATCAGGTGATGCAACAGCAGTTCAAATGTGTGACTTTCCCATAAAACACTGCCTCTGTCATTCCCATGACCCACATTCTGTTCCGCTTGGGTTCACGGACAGACATCATGACATTGTCCGGTCAAATCTGCCGCTACAACCTAGAACTCACCGTTCCCTTACAAGTCAACTACCTCCTGAGGGTGCACCGTAGCCCAAAAATCAGCAACACACCACCGTACGTCACAACTTACATCCAACTTTTAACTTTCCACTGAACTCTTGTTCATGCACGCATTCACCTCAGAGCTCCGACCTTACAGTACATTTTATCGTTACATTAGATATCAAATGCGAAACATTACAAGCTTCCTAATTGTGCCTTATATTGCACTGAAAGTATGCTTTTATTCGGTGTAATTTATTTAGATGCATTTCAGCTTTATTTATTGTGGGATGTTGCTCTAAAGCGTTCACAGGCTTTCTGTTTCTGACTCTGTTATCTGAGACAAATGCGGTAAAAGGCCTGCCGATGATGGTGCTGAAATCATGCGAGAGACGGAGAGCTCAGATACAGTCAATACCGCGGTGTTTCTCTGTGTGTGTGTGTATGAATGCATGAGTGAGTGTGTGTACAGATCAGGTATCATGTTGTTCAGCCACTAATTGTAACCCTTCTGCCTTCTACCTGCAGACAGCATAGAGACGCTTCAGCCGCTGTAATTATGCAATGATGTTATCAAGTATCACATCAAACAAACAGACCTTGTCATGAAAATTGTGAAAAGGGAGGCATTTTCTTTAGAGTTATCCATAGTAACTAGATCCAATAAATGTAATCTGTTCATGCTTTTATCTAGAAAACAGAATAAACATATATTATATAATAGGACATTATATGCAATCTAAGGTGGTTTTAAAATTGAACACCTAATGCAACCTATTAAAAATTGTTTTCAGTAATTGAAATAAAGCTGACATAAAATAAAATAGAAATAAAAATATTGAAACATTTGAATAATAAAATATTATATATTATATAACTACAATACAAATAATAAAATATATAATAAAATCAAATAAAATAATAAAATCACAAAAAATCTACTACACTGAAAAATGTTTAAATGAAAAACTATATATATATATAGTCTTGTGACATTTTAAAACAATATATAAAATATAATACTGAATATTAAATTAAACGTATTGCATTCTTAAGCTTAATTAGTTGTGATATTGTTAATTAAACTTATGAAAAATCTACTGAATAAAATTAAATACATATATTAGATCAAACTCAAACTTTCAAATTAGAAAAAAAATGGCAAAGGTAAATAAAATTTGACTTTAGGATGCAGAACTTTTTGGGAAAGAGATCTATCAAGATTTTTCAGTAATCTGTCAAGTAAATAAAAATAGAATTTAATAATATAATAACATACTAAAATAAACTGGGTGTTCTCCAGAAGAACAGGTATTAATCTGAAGAACAAGTGAAGAAAAGCCATGGGTAGTGTAAGTGTGACAGTAATGATGTCACTGTATGGTACGCAGAAGCAGGCCAGACAAATAAAGCACGAAACCTCTGGAAGCGCGGACTGCATATATTTAGATTTCAGGCCACGGGGTTTCCTCCCTTCTTGGTCTTTGTCGTACATCAGTTCTGTCTCTCTTCCCTATTTTTTGCTTCATAACCTTGATTTATTCTACGTCTTATGTTAATTTTCTGTCTATCCCCAGCTAACTCATGGCCCTCCCCCTCTTCAACCCACTTAGCATCTCTAGAGGATTGTGGGATGGCACCCATGGCCAATGCCTCATGCAGACACAGGTCTCCTGAGTGTCTGAAAGATGTGTTTCAAACCCAAGCATGTGTGCACAAACCCTCTCAAACACACACTGGGCACATGCACAAACTCCCAAAACATCAACACCCCTTTTACGTCATTTTTACTTTGGTGCAAATGTTTCTGAGGGTAGGAGCTGGGCCTCCTGAGGGACATCTGTGGTTGTGTGTGTGTGTGATTTGATAGCCAGAACATCTCTGTTGTGTTAAGCATCTTTAAAACAGAACTCTGATCAATAATGTACGAGCCAAGAACAAAAACACATACATGAGAAACCTGAAAAGCAACATGTGTCCTGCCTTTACCTGAACACGCTAATATCATACAATATCCAACCCCAAACTAATATCAGATTACACAGTCTGAAACCAGGTGAAACTAAAGTTATTAAATGAATGACGTCCACATGGTGCATCTTACTGTAGCTCTAAACCCCAGTGAGCTACCTACACAGAAAGCTTTTTAGGGCATTATAGAAGCACTCTGATGTCAAAGATCTCCTTTCACTCAGCAGTATTGCAGTATTCTTTACAAGGAAAGCAATCCCAAAAAGACCTGCAACAAACTTCAAGAAAAAATCAAGCAATGCACTTGCAAACATACAGCGCACCCTAGCAACCATGTAGCAACATTCTTGAAAACATTCAGAAAGCCTAGCAACCACCTAGCAACACACAAACAAATATTCTCAGTACTGTAGTAACATCCTAGAAAAGTCCCAGGAAGCCTAGCAGACACCTAATAACATTCAGAACACCACAGCTATATCATAGAAAACTACCAGAAAGCCTAGCAACCACCTTTCCATCACCCTAACAAACATTCAGAACACAGCAGCAACATTCTAGAAAGCACACAGAAAGCCTAGCAACCATCTAACAACATTAATTCAAAACATCACACAAATATCATAGAAAACTCTGGTTAGGTAGGTTTTGAAGCTGGGATGCTGGTTTAAGATGGTTTATGCTGGTCCTTTGCTGGTTTAAGATGGTCCTTTTGCTGGTTTATGCTGGTCATGTGCTGGCGAAGGACCAGCATAAACCAGCAATGGACCAACTTACACCAGCATAAACCAGCATAGGACTAGCATATACCAGCATAGGATCATCTTTAACCAGCATAGGACTACAGTAAACCAGCAAAGGATCATTTTAAACCAGAATAAACAAGCATAGGACTAGCATAAACCAGCAAAGGACCAGCATAAACCAGCAAAGGACCAGATTAAACAAGCAAAGGTCCATCTTAAACCAGCATAGGACTACCATAAACCAGAAAAGGATCATCTTAAACTAGCATAAACCAGCATAGGACCAGCATAAACCAGCAAAGGACCAGATTAAACCAGCAAAGGGCCATCTTAAACCAGCATAAACCAGCATAGGACTAGCATATACCAGCATAGGATCATCTTTAACCAGCATAGGACTACCGTAAACCAGCAAAGGATCATTTTAAACCAGAATAAACAAGCATAGGACTAGCATAAACCAGCAAAGGACCAGATTAAACAAGCAAAGGTCCATCTTAAACCAGCATAGGACTACCATAAACCAGAAAAGGATCATCTTAAACTAGCATAAACCAGCATAGGACCAGCATAAACCAGCAAAGGACCAGATTCAACCAGCATAGGGCCATCTTAAACCAGCATAAACCAGCATAGGACTAGCATATACCAGCATAGGATCATCTTTAACCAGCAAAGGATCATTTTAAACCAGAATAAACAAGCATAGGACTAGCATAAACCAGCAAAGGACCAGATTAAACAAGCAAAGGTCCATCTTAAACCAGCATAGGACTACCATAAACCAGAAAAGGATCATCTTAAACTAGCATAAACCAGCATAGGACCAGCATAAACCAGCAAAGGACCAGATTAAACCAGTATAGGGCCATCTTAACCCAGCATAAACAGGACTAGCATAAACCAGCAAACGACTAGTTTAAACCAGCATCCCAAAACCAGTTTTTTCCAGCAAGGAATTACCAGAAAGCCTAGCAACCACCTCTCCAACACCCTAACAAACATTCAGAACACCACAACATCTTAGAAAAAACACAGAAAGCCCAACAACCACCGAGCAACACTCAAGAAATGACCCAGAAATTCTAGCAAATTCCCAACAATTACTCAGGACACCTTAGCAATGTTCTAGCAAACACATAAAATGCCCTTAGCAACACCTAGCAGCACCCTAGTGAAAACTCTGAACACCCTAGCAACACTCTACCAAAGATTTAAGACACCCTAGCAACCACAATGCCCTAAAAATGTAGCATTTTTTTTTTTGCTGTAGCAAGCACCTAGCAACACACTAACAAACATTTAGAACACTAGCAAACATCTAGTAATGCCCTAGCAAACACTCAGAATCCCCTTAGTAAATACCTAGCCACACTCTAGTAAAAACTCCCTACCACGCTCTACCAAAGATTTAAGACACCCTAGCAACCATCCAGCAATTCCCTAGAAACCACCTAGCAATACTCTAACAAATATTTAGTTTTTTTTTAATAATAATAATAAATTGCTCAAAACATATCAGCTGAAATGAGTACTTTGATATAAGAATGTATATGCAGCATTGGCCTCAAATGGCAACATTCATATTTTTAGCTTTATGAATTGATATAAACACGCAGCACTAATGATCTGTTTCTTTTTCTCAAGGGTCTGAGGAAACCGAAGGGCTTCTACTTTGGATTAGACTTCTCCCAATCACACTACAACTGAACCACCCACCACTCTGGACTCGTACCATTACTAAACCGCTCCAAAAGAGAGGGAACACCAGATCGCAAAGATAGGAAGGCCAAGGAGTGCTAAAGAGAATGAGCGTGGGTCGGATCGGTCGCTACAGCATCGTGTCGACGGAGGAGGATGGTCTGCGCTTGACGACCATGCACGGTGGAGGGATGAATGGATATGGCAATGGCAAGATCCATACTCGGCGGAAATGTCGCAACCGCTTTGTGAAGAAAAACGGACAGTGCAATGTGCAGTTCACCAACATGGACGAGAAGTCCCAGCGCTACCTGGCGGACATATTCACCACTTGCGTGGACATCCGCTGGCGCTACATGCTGATCGTTTTCACGCTAGTCTTCGTGATTTCTTGGCTGGCGTTCGGCTTGGCGTTTTGGGTCATTGCGCTTCTTCACGGCGACTTGGACAACCCGGCGGGGGACGACAACTTCACACCCTGCGTGCTGCAAGTGAACGGCTTCATCGCGGCATTCCTGTTCTCCATCGAGACGCAAACGACCATCGGTTATGGTTTCCGCTGCGTGACGGAGGAGTGTCCTCTCGCTGTGTTTCTCGTGGTCTTCCAGTCCATTGTGGGCAGCATTATCGACTGCTTCATGATCGGCGCGATCATGGCCAAAATGGCACGTCCCAAGAAGCGAGCGCAGACTTTACTATTTTCGCATAACGCCATCATCGCCATGCGCGACGGGAAACTGTGCTTGATGTGGCGGGTGGGGAACTTGCGAAAGAGCCACATCGTTGAGGCGCATGTCCGAGCGCAGCTCATCAAGCCGCGGGTTACCACCGAAGGCGAGTACATCCCCCTCGACCAGCTGGACATTAACGTCGGTTTCGACAAAGGACTCGACCGCATCTTCCTCGTCTCGCCAATCACCATCCTGCATCAAATCGACCAAGAGAGCCCGTTGTTCGGCATCAGCAAGCAGGACCTAGAAACAGCGGATTTTGAGATCGTGGTCATCTTGGAAGGAATGGTGGAGGCGACGGCCATGACGGCGCAGGCGCGAAGCTCCTACTTGGCCAGCGAGATCCTCTGGGGGCATCGATTCGAACCGGTGCTGTTCGAGGAAAAGAACCAATACAAAGTTGACTACTCGCACTTCCACAAGACGTACGAGGTGCCGTCCACGCCGCGCTGCAGTGCCAAGGACATGATGGAAAACAAGTACCTGGTGGTGCCCAGCGCCAACTCCTTCTGCTACGAGAACGAGCTGGCGATCCTGAGCCACGAAGAGGAGGAGGACGACAGTCCAGAGAGGATAAAGCCAGAGCGAGCAATGAGCCTCAGCCCAGAGAGAACCCCTCGACATGATTTCGAACGACTGCAGAACCCTCGCTGCACAGAGCAAAGGTCATACCGCAGGGAGTCAGAGATATGAACCTTTAGTACGACCTTTTTGATACTCGAATTTTGTGTCGCGCTCCTGGAGATACCAGAGCTTCTACAATGCAGAACAATGCAAAGTGCCATACGGAGAGAGTGAGCGCGTGAATGAGCGGGAAAACAAACAAACGGGTGAATGTGTGAAAGCTGGAGAGACGCTTAGCGGAAGATTTGAAGAAAGAGAAGGGCAGTAGGAATCTTTTTATCCCGCACGGAAAACTTGAATCTTTTCCTCTTTTTGTTTCATGGAAATAGTTTAGCTGTTAAACTCTTCCTTCTTAAAGGGATAGTGCACCCAAAATCAAGCATTCTGTCAGCACTTACTCGCCCTCGTGTCGCTTCGAAACAGTATGACTTTCTTTCTTCTGTAAAAAAAAAAAAAAGATTTTGAAAAAAATATATATTATATATGTGTAAAAACAAAATTCATTAAAAACATCTATATATAATATAAAAGTATTTTTTTTATATTTTGTTCATAAATGTAAAAAAATCCAATTTTACATACATATATTATTTGCATTCCATAAATTAAAGGCATACACGTTTGAAACAACATGAGGGCATAAAAAATGCTGTATAACGTGTAAATATTTCTGCATAGATACATGGTTTTGTGTGCAGTATTAATTTCTAGTGAGAGAAAAGCAAAGACAATGTTACCTATACAAAGAAAGAAATTAGTATTTTTATTTTTGCATTCAATCCGAGCACAAATGACGAGCAATGTTGGGGCACACTATCCCTGGAGATCTACACACACTGATCAGTGAGACATGATAAATTCCCCTTTACAACTGCACTACCTAGACAGACCAAGTGAACAATGTGAGCACCTGAGTGTGAATGTGTGTGTGTGTGTGTGTGTGTGCAGCTGAGCACAATGCCTCATGTGAGACGCACAAGGAGATGGTTAAACGGAAAACACTCCTAAAATGATGACAACATGCTCTTGCATATATGTTACATAGATATATTTACAGCACAATAGAGATCTATATTTAGGTAGATAGATATATAATGTAGACATTATCAGTTTGCACCACGTATCCTAATATAGCAGCAGATCTTCAGAGAACTCAGAGGGGAAAATACTGTTTTCCCAGAGGCTCTGACAGAAATGCCCGATAGAAAAGTCTGCGTGAATCCAGAAACTTCCCTTCAAATGTCGTATTTTAATACATTTACCTCTGTCTTAATGTATTTCTGCTGAACTTTTCCTAAACAGAACGGGATACAAAAATGGCAACATTTTTGCACTTCTATATACATACAACTAGAAAAACGACACGCCTAACTAACTTGAAATGTGAAGAATGAGAATGATAGTGTAAAATCTTCACTGATCTATGCACACTGTCTGACTGAGTGTTTAGTAATAACCTGCATTACTATTATTGTGATAAAAACCTCACTTGAAGCATTTTAGCAGTTCATATATGGAATGCCTCAGGTTCAATAAAGCTGTCAGTGATTACAGAAAATCATTTAATTTGGCATTTTGTGTAAAAACTAACAAAAATCATGTTTACAGTAATGCAGGTAGGCTACTGTATATGGAGGAAGGCGTTAAAGTACAGTGTCTTTGTTTCAAAACCTAATGAGCTATCTACATAGGGAGAGGTTGAGGTGCTCTCCATGCAAAAAATAAATAAATAAATAACATCAACGAAAACTTATTTCGGATTCAGTCTGATTAAAAAGATGATATTATCCAATATCTGTATTATATTTTCTGTTTATCATGTTGTCGGTCTCACTGTTGGTAAATTCACTGTGGGTCTCCTCTATGTAGAGCCAAACTGATCGCTTATGAGGTACAATTGAATTTAAAATGCTTAAAAGATACACATCAGGGCTGCTTACTAGGTTTTGAGGCAGAGGCATTGCACAAAACATTATATATGTTGACATGAAACTACAGTGTGATAAAATCACTCACTTACCTTGATGTGTACAGTTAAATCCAGTTTTTAGATCTTCTCCTGACCATGTGAAGCCAGTAAACACATGAACTTTTCCACAGTATCTGCAAGGAGTCAAGAAAGAGACTTTTACCTAGAGAAAACGCCACCTAGAGGTGTTAGAGCACAAGCAGGGGGACAAATGAATGGTTTGGTGTCTGACAGCATGAGCTTTAGCTGTATTTATGCTGGATTGTTCTATTATCAGAAACAGGCAAAAAGACAAATTTAACAGATAGAAATAATCACTCATTAAACAATGTGGCGACTGTGACTGCAACGAGAGACTGTGTGTGTGTGTGTGTGTGTGTGTGTGTGCGTGTGCGTGTGTGTGTTATGTCATCTGTCTATGACTGTATGATAGCATGAAGGGCACATTCATGAAGCAATAATGAAAAGATCAAAGCAATACATGATGTATCAACCACTATTTATCAGGACATTTCGATTTTACCAGTTTGAAGTGAAGCAATGTATTCCTTAAGAAAGCACAGAGAGTTTTAACTTTTGTGAGCTGTACTGTACAACTTCTTTTGTATAAAAAAAGAGCAAGAAATGAAGACTAGATCAGTCTCTGCTTCTGCTTTTATTCCAAAGCCTTTATATGAAATGATACACATTCGTGTTTTATATGGATGCTTGATTGAAATAAGTGGTTGAAAAGATTATTTTTAAATATGCTATCCATCCAAAATTTACAATCGAGGGGGACTGCAATGCAAAAGATCTTGGAGGTTCGCTCTTATGCTTATCGCTTTGCCCGATGCATGGAAGATGACGTATAAAGAAGCAAAATGATAACACTGTAAGCTTTGCAGGTGATTGCCTCCAAGCAACTAAACTGTAATGGATGAACATTGTAATACACTTTTTATACTTCAGTCTCTGCAGATGTTATCATTTAATGTCAGAGATTGGACTCATTTTATTGGCTTCAAAGTGAATGTTTATCATAAACTTGAGTTGGACATCTTATTGACGTAGGAAATATTTTAAATGGAGGCTGCTTATACTATCCTAACTTACTAGAATAATCCATCTAAGATCATGTAGTCAATATAAAATATGGCTTTATACAAGGGAATTATAGAGGCCATGTGAAACCTGAAATTGAATATATGTGGGTCTCCCAACACAAAATTAACAAAAGGAATGATTGGTTATGGAACAGCCACACATCTGAATAATATAGAAATGCTGTGGGGAGTTGAATTACTGTAGGCAGAAATAGGCAAAACTAGGAGACTGAAAGACAATGACAAGAAACGCCTACGAGGCATGATTTCAAAGAGAACGACACCTGCTACTGAAGCTACTGTGTTTTTATCTTCCATAGCAGATAACTGCATTTTAATTTGTGTTGTACTGGGATTTTTATTTATTTTTACATATGCATGGTTATTACAAATTAGCTCACATACATGCTGACATGAAGACCTTTTATTCATGCCTTTTAAATTCATTCTGCTGCTGACTCTGAACTGAGAGCGCAAACACGATGAGGAACTGCAGTTTGAATTCAGACTCTGAATGGACGCAGAATTAAAGGGCTAGCTCGCCCAAAAATGAGCTCATTTCTACAGTTTAAACAGTAAAATATATATCACAAAGAGGAAAGTGACAACGCACAGACAGACAAGACAAAGCAGGTTCATTTTGTTTTGAAGAAAAGTCCCAGTTTTAAAATATTGTTAAGAAATTCAAACAATAGCCAACCATTTTGTGACTCCTTCCACTTTGCTAGCACAAAATAAACATGAATAAACATCATAAGGCAACGTTATCTTGCTTCACGAGCAGAAAGAGCTCAGTATCTACTTTTTTTTAATCTGTGGTAGACTCAGAGTTATTATTGATCACAGGCGTCACTATTTTCAATATGCAAGGTTTCCAGTGTCATTAGCTTTCACTTATTTTAGCTCTACACAAACAGCCCATAGTTGTTGCTTGATGTCGCAAATTATATTTATATACATATTTTATTATTGTGATAATAAACAAAAAATTTAATTCTGGCTTCCGAGGATCCTTCCTTGACATTGAGAAACGTCTAGATTACTACCGTATTGATATAAATTCTAGAAATTACGTTATTGATAGCTAACTGAACCGGACCTGTCATTTTGAAGATGCCTGTTTTGAGTGGAAGCAGAAACAGGCTGATTTTCGCGCCTGTCTTTTTAAATGCTAATGAGCTAACTACACCCCACCCCCTTTTCCAGAAGAGGTCTGTGCCATTGCAGCTGTGACCTGCTAAAAAAACATCTGTTTTGATTCTGATTGTCATGTTTATCACGTTGAAATTGTGCATTTTAAACCATATTGGTTTAAGCTTCTGATATGGTTTGTGAAGGTAAACAGCTGGGAAATAAATGGCATGTTTATATTGTATCTGCATGGCAGGAGCAATATAAATTAATAAGAGTAAATAAATCAATAAATCCACTGTTCTTTTGTCTCCTCTGATGCTCTGTTAGCATGTTTAGCTCAAAAGTTCACCATAGCATTTGAACTGGTACACTGTTGTTCCTTGAGAAATTAAAATGACAGCACCTTGGGAGGAATCTTGCAGATTATGGGGCGGTATTATTACAAGTGAGATCCCTTTGCAAGACACTCTTGTTTTTTTTTCAGAGGCTTGAAGAAAAAGGCTTAGCAAAACTTAGCTATTAAGTTACTGGGTTTACTTAGCTACTACGTTTCTGACTATATCTCAGACTTTTTTCTGACTTTACAACTCGCAATTATGACTATATCTCAAATTATGACTTTATAACTCGCAATTATGACTTTATAACTCGCAATTATGACTTTATAACTCGCAATTATGACTATATCTCGAATTATGACTTTATAACTCGCAATTATGACTTTATATCTTGCAATTATGACTTAATAACTCGCAATTATGAAATTATGACTTCATAACTCGCAATTATGACTTAATAACTCGCTGTGAGATACAAAAGTCGCAATAACCTTTTTAAAATATGTTTATACAGTGGCGGAAACGGGCTTCCATAGGGATTTTACCGCTTCACATAAAGATTTTTTACGATATATCACCTTTAACTTTGTTATTCTCCAGTTACTTACCGATCGCGCCAAATTAACCGGAAGTCTCGCACATTCCCATAAAATAGCTTACTTCTGACTGCCACGAAAAATTAAGTGGATAGAGTTTAGTGTCGTTAATATTTTCGACTGTAATGATGCCGTCGACATGACTTCTTGTGAAATCAAGCAGCGAGTCTAAACCAACCTCAACGAGGAAGCAGACACAGGTAACGGCGTCCAGCGGCTATTGGCATACATTTCTCTCCACCTCCTGATTTGTCCGAAAAATTTAGCTGATTAACTTTTTAGACTGGTCTTAACCTTATATATATATATATATATATATACATATATATATATATATATATATTTGCAACTTATGTATAAGTGCTTTAAAAGTAGACAATTGAAAAATGTAGCTGACTAACTAAGACTGGTCTTAACCTTATATATGTATATATATATGCAACTGATGTATAAGTGCTTTAAAAGTAGACATTTTTTAAATAAATAAACACATTTGTCATTTAACATGCATTCAATAGCAGCATTAATTACATGAGTGCAGCTCAGTGAGTTTTTGAAGAAACAAATGTTACATACCCACATACATTTTATTCGAATGACAGCATGTGTTTAGATGAGTGACAGACACGTATGATGGCAATTTCACAAACTAAAACCACATATGCACTTACATAACTGGTCATCGAGTGTCGAGAGTCCTTACCTGACCGCTGGATTTATTATTCACTGGGAAATACGATTTTTAACTATACATCAAGCAACACACAATTTTATTTATTTATTGTTTTACTTACAAATAGTTTGCCTAATAAAACTAGTCATCCTATATGCACTGTCTTATATAGCAGAATGCATTGTCATGAATGGGTTTTAGGCTGTAAACAAGAACAAAAAAGCAATTGTGAATTTGAGTTTCGAACAGTTAACATATAATTAATACATAAGCATGACTAGTGTAGGTTTAAAAGTGTTTGTCTAAAATGCTATGGCATTTTGCAGCAGAAATCAAGATTTTATTTTCGTAAAAGATGTCATTATCAAAATGTCAGATTGTTTTTCATACAACAATGCTGCATAATTACCACTGGCTGGCAAAGTCAACTGCAGTCTGCTTTGTTTATTAAAAATATATAAATATATATAAAAAAAAAAAATTATTAAATATATTATTAAAAAATAAAAATAAATTCATAAATATATATATATATATATGAAAGGTAGGTGAGAAATGAAACTCAAGTCTCCTAACCAAAAATACTAAGGTCAATTAAGGTAAATTGAAGAAATAAAATAAAATAGACAAAAAAATAAATAAAAAATCTGAACCGTGACTGTCCTCTGCTGGCCAGGACAAGCATTACTTCTTTAACACAACATATGCATACTTCAGTACTTTTCATGAGTAGGATACAGCATGGAGCTGAACGCTGGCTGAGATCCAGATGAACACAGGTGGTTGTTAATGATGATGATGTCAGATATCAGATTACTGCTGCAATTCTTCTTACAGCATCAGTCATCTGCAGCTCAGAGGTTTCAGCAGACCATGTGTTGTTCAGTTCACCTCAGCTCTGCTTAATCAGCTGCTTTCTGGCCATTCCCAATCTCATTCTGAAGCCTAGGTGACCTACAGTAAGTCCTGGTCAGGGAGAGTTGCTAAAGGAAGCTTGATTTGTTGCTAAAAGTAGCTAAATAAAGTGATTATGTCATTAAGCCAAATTGTGACACTGCATCAAATCTCAGCAAAAAAAAAATATTTAACGCTAATTTAGATTTGTTCACAAAATAATAAATGCATAATATTAAAATATAAATCATTGTATTTTTACAAACAACATTAAATTATTGAACACTTTTTTTAACAATTTAAGATTTTTTTTATTAGCTAGTAAAATCTGAATTATTATTTTAAATGAGGCATTAGTAGCTAGTATGCTGCACTCTGAGATAAATCTGTAAAAACAGGGCACAGTGGTGTTAACATGAAGAATTGATTGTTTTTAGTTTTGTTTCCAGGTTACAACCGATAATGAATAACGGATAAAGGCAGTTTTCTGGTTATTTTTCATGCATTAACTGATCAATAATCGCAGGTACAAGCTACTTACAAGGTGTATCATCAATGAAGAATTATCCAGTTATTATTATTATTATTATCAATATTAAATGCAATGAGCAGTTGGCTTAATAAGCGTGCTGTGTGTAATGCTAGGCATCTTTGGGTCCCTCTTTTTGTGCAGTTTAGATGAAAAATGTGTGCCTTTTTATTGCTTGGATAACTTTGCTAAATTTGTTGCTACTGTAGGTGCTTTTGGAAGAAAAGGTTGCAAAGTTTCATTCGCTTTTCGTTTTAAAAAGACTGTATTTTTGACTCAAAAACATTTTTATTATTACAGATGTATCACATTCACGCACACCAAAATAAAAATATTCATACAGATAGGCAATTAGGTGTAGACATACTGCTTATAGATATGTATATAAAGACTTTTTTTTTTTCCTCTATGCAGATCGAGAGAACGAGATAAAGGAATCTTCTCTAAAACCGATTATTTACAAAGCAAATATTGAATATTAATATACAGTGAGTTTTCTTTGTTGTGTGTTCAATACTTTCTGGATTCTGGAGCAGAAGGAATATGGAATCACATGTTTCGAAACCAGAACACAGAAATTAACGACTCAAAAGTGCTTCATATTCATGCAAAGGCCAGTATTAAACGCTGGAATAATAACCGAATCGTTAAAAATGTCCCGCGTGCAGGCCGAGTTACAGGACGAAATAAGCTCACGATCAGTAGCCCGACGAACGCTCGATGCCAAAACAACCCACAGCAGAGATCACGTTTGGTTGCTTGAAATTTTGCACGTCCGATTAAACCAGAAGCAACACAAAAGCAATTAAAACAGCAATTAGATCACCCGAAACTCTCTCTGACGATCGAAAACGCTCTACAAAACACACTCGCGCTCACCAGCTTATACAAACCACATCATTTCAGCTCAAGGTTACAGTACTAGAAAGTCTGAAAAAGTGTTATCACGTACACGACTTCACTTATATTTACAATATCATTGGCAAAATAACATCTCTCTCTGTCAATAATTAATTCTTCTCTCAGAATAATCATAAAAATGTCACCAGCACCCCTAATAAAAACACAAGAGCAGCCATTCAGAAGATACTTAAATGAGAAACACACACACACACACACACACACGTCTAGTTCAATACTGAGTGTGTTCGTATATACTGTGATGACGAGGAACAGCAAGAGACCAAAAATACGAGGTTCATCGGAGCCGAAGGTTGGCAAAAGCGGTCTGTATTGAAACATGTCATTCCCTTAATTCACACAAACAATATTAAAACACGATAATTTACCCTGCTTCATCTACCAGCCAAGAAGATCTAAATGAAGGAGCCGGAATAGAGAAAAAACAGGAAGAAAGAAAGTGTGTTATATCTTTCTGGAGTCTTTAGTTTCGAATAGCTTCATCCTCTCTTGTACGGTCAGTCCCTCCTTGAGACTCTGGAAAAGAAAGAGGACGCAGAGATGAAAGAAATTAGTGATTTTGTCATACTTGCATATTAAAATATAAAAACAGAATACACCGTTCAATCCCAATCAAGAGATCTTTCAAAACTGCACTTTAATGAGCAAAGCTTTGGTCATAAAGGTGGAAAAATAAGATTTTAAATTGAATTTATTTCTCGTTGCTCGATTTACTTGTATATAATAGCCTAAATTAAACTGTAATAACTAAAAATACATTTCCGATACAGAACTACACACTGCAAAAATAATTTACAGTTAAATGATGTTCTCTGCTAAATAAATAAATGCTAACGAATATGTGTTTTGTTGTATATAATGGTAATAAATAAAAATGAATAAATTAAATTAAATAAAAAATTTTATCAAATAAATAATTCAAGTAAAAAATAAAATAAACAGACTGTATATTAAATTGCAGAAAAGTCCAGCTTAAAAACATTATCTGTGTAAAGTTGTTATGATTTCCCATCTATTTCACACATTGCAGTTTATTCAAATAATTCAGAACGAATCTTAATCTTAATTTCTGTGTTTATGGGACATGCACATTTCTTAAAGGGACATTGAGGGAGTTTTAAACCAAAACCTGTTTCTATATTCACTTGGTTTTCTCTCAACCGTTTTAGATCCATTGTTTTTATGTCTGTAATTCACTGGCTGTGCTTCTATCATTGTGCAACAAGACACCAGCAAAAGACGTTCACATGAACAAGCTGCACACACACACACACACACCGGTGTCCAGTTTCTGTATTATTACACTATTAGATCTGTCTCATTGCCTTCGAGACCCAAATGGGACACATGACACTTCATTTCCTCGGGTCTTTAAATAATGAAGAGTTTTTCAGAGATGCACAAACATGTTATTTAGAGACCGTTTACCCCACATGCATACAAAAACAAATAAGAGCGTCCCAGAGCGTTATATCCTTAAATATCCCTTTAAGCTGTGTAATATATTCAGGGTTTATCACAAGGAAAACGACGACGACACACAAAGTCTATTCAGACGGTGAGTGTTTCACACGTGAGTTAGCATTTACAGGAGCAAGTCAGAGTGATTTCTGTTCAGCTTCAACAAGTGTAGGTTAAATACAAATGTTCACCGGCAAACAATTACCGTCTGAATTCTACACCAAAACACAAAACCACACACACACACACACACACACACACACAAAGCAAGAACCCCCAACATATAAACAGTCCAAACACATAACACTCAGATAAATGTGATCTGTGCTGGTTATGTGTCGACCTGCCAGACCTTTTAACAGTAAACTGTCAGGAGGTGTAGGGCTCATGCAGGATTCAAAGGCTGTGTTCACCATAGAATAAATACTGCACAGTATATAATACAGCGTTTTCAAAATAACACTGTATTTGAAAGAAGAATGCATTGTCTTTAAGATAAACCTTTTTAATTATATTGTTGAGCTCGGTGCAAAATAGCAGCAGGAATTGCTTTTGGTTTATTCACAAAACTGGGAATGAAAGGTCAAGTACTGTATGCTGTGCAATACGCTTCATACTCCATGCAAACACAGCCGTACTCTCACGAGAGCGATACCTGCTTCACCTGTAGGACCTGATGGGGTCACAGCGGTCAGCTACCCCCGACCAACCCCTCACTCTCTGCCTGACAGGACAGCACACACATGTGAGGATACACACACACACACACACACACACACACAATGTCTACAGTGTTCCATGCATACACAAAAACACTAGGGCTGCCACTTAAAAATAAACAAATATAAATTCTCCAACATTTGCCTTTTCTAACATTTATATTTATTATCTAATAAAAAAGGGGAAATTTTCTTACAAGAATTTGGTCTGCTGTGAACAATCCAAAAAACGTATATATATAGACTTTTTGTAGTTTATTCAATAATTTATCCAAATATGATATATTTAAATCGACTGACAGCCCTAATAAACACAAGTACCTTTCTCAAACACTCATATACACAGCATAACATTAAACAATCACACAACAAGTGCTGTCAAACCATTCATCGCATCCAAAATAAAAGATGTTGTTTACATAATATATGCATTTGTGCTGTGTATATTTATTATGCATATATATATATATATATAAATACACTCACATATATTTTGCATGTATATATCTCAGAAAACTTATGTGCATATATTTTATATATTTCTAAAGTATATGAATATAAACAGACATGGAAATATTTTAAATATATATACTGTGTGTGTGTTTATATATACATAATACATATACACAAAAACTTTTATTTTGTATGCAATTAATCGTTTGACAGCACTACACACAACCAACATGATTTTCTAAATAAATGCACAGGAATATGTACAATCAATGGATGACAAGTATATATTTATGACACAGACAGACTTTGACCTCTCACCTTTGACCTGACCCCACGTATCTGTTTGGATTTTTCTTTCTTCAGGAAATCTGGGTTACTCTTTGACTTCATAATATCTGCAACGGACACATAAAACATTTCATTTTTGTACACGCTCTTATTGTTAGAAATGAGAAGATTATCTGAGATTATGGTCACACTTCATATTATGTGGCTTTAACTACTAAAAAATAAGTATAATGTACTTATTGTGGTCATATTGTATTGCAAAACACTTTTGCTGCTATTGAGGTGGGATACGGGGAGAGTCAGGGACAGTTTTGGTAGTATGGGTAGGTTTAAAGGTGAGTTAAGGTGTAAGGGATGGGCCAACAGTGTAAATGTACAGTAAATGTAATTACAAACAAGCATTTTTTTCGTTAAAGTACAATGTAAAAACATGTACCATGTATCCATGTATCATGATTAATATAAAAGTAGTTAAGGCCACCTTATATAAAGTGGGACAGAGATTGTGTGCATCAGCCAATAACAGAAATAAAATAATCTTGATTAAGATCATCTTATTTGCTGTAATTAAACGAAAAATGTAATTCTCCAACATCAGCCACTGAATAATTGTGCCTTTTTGTGCACCATGGAAGAAACCGAGTCATGTGGATAACACAAGTGGAGTGGTTAAATGATGTGAAACTGTCATTTGTGTGTGATTTTTTTTGTAAATCTCTCACCGTATCCAGCAGTAACGCCACTTCCTTCAGCGTCTAATTCCCCAAGAGCTTCTGTAGCAGCCAAAAGTTTCTCCCGCAGCTTGTTAATGTCACAGTCGGCTTTAGCTTTGACGATACTCAGCTCTGTGTAAATGTCCTTGTACTTATCCGAAGCATACTTCTTATCCTGAAACACGCATGCGAGTGACATGTTGATACATTCAGAGAGCAGTTAAAGAGAAACACAGGTACAGAGCGTGTAAGTGTGCGTTCGTTTTACTCGAAGTGCCGACTGCAGCTCGTCTTTGAGAGAGTTTATTTCCTGTTTGAGGTACTGGATCTCTGACTCCTTCACTCGCAGCAAAACCTGCGGCAAAACAATGTTTAGGTGTTGTGAATGACTGTATATGATCAGAATTCAGACGACTGCAGAATGCTGTACCTCCAGTTCATAGATGTCTTTGCCTTGTGTCAGAGAGGAAGTTGATTTGTCTTCACTGATGCAGGAGTGCATTCTGGTGATCTCTTCATTCAGACGATGATTTAGTTCCTGTAAACATAAACTATTCAAGTTTTTGTTCACATGATGGTGGGGACTCTATCATTTCTAAGGCAAGATTATAAAAACAGATTTTTTTTTATGAGATTTTGGCTTTTCATAAAGTGAAATATACATAAAGCTTACCTAATTTTTAACCTAAACAATTCCTAAAAAATTATTTAGTATGTATTTATTTAGTATGTGTTTTATTCTGGCTGCTGATTTATAGAATTATCAATAATTTATCCAAAATCAAAATGTTTCAAAATGAAACATTCTGAACTTTGTGAATTTGTGTATTTTGATAATACATAATTGTAATATTAAAAATTAGTGCTGTCATATATAATCGCATCCATAATAAAAGTTTGTTTACTTAATATATGTGTTTGTACTGTGTCTATTTATTACATATTTATTAAATACACCCAAGAAAGTATTTTCAAACTATATACTGTGTGCATTTATATATAAATTATGTAATATATGTGTGTGTACTCTGTATATTAATTAACAAATCTTTTATTATAGATGCAATTAACCATTGGACAGCACTAAAAATATTTGCAATTATTAATGTAATCAGTCAACTGGGGAAGTATGGTGATATCTATAGTATTACTTTTTTTTCTTACTCTGTGAGATCTTCAAGCCCTAAAGAAAATTTAATTTATACACTTGTAAATATTATAGACAGTTTCAACGACAACAGCATAAACGTTACTGTGCATGCATGCTAACTTCCGGTAGACATCATAATAGAATCAATAACAACAGATAAGTCCTTCTGGTGTATTTTTTTTTTAATAAGCAAAATATGTTTGCTGCGTAAATCAGACAGATTTATAAAAAATGCAGGAGAAATGGAGGTTTCCCTGGTAACGGCTGTAAACAAAGCAGCTCTGAGCTTACAAACACTGCCTTACATGAAGAATGAAATGAAAATGACATTTTCTGAATATATATATATATATATATATTTATCGTGCATCGGTTCAATTTTTAAATGTGCATTATGTGCTCATGTTATTTAACAAATTCTTTTGGAAAATGGCAGGTTGCCACAAATAAATAAATATAAGGGAAACACAACTTCATGACTCATCATTAGCTGAGTTTGTAGCCGACGGCACTAACCAAACCAATAAGCAAACACAGACCGGAAGTTAACTTGCGCACGATGAAACCATCTACATTTTATTCTCTTTATCAATCAGTTCCTTTTAGAAAGCTCCTGGAAGAGTTTGTTAAAGTTCAGGTTGACCTGGTTGTGTATATGCAGTTTCTGGTTTTCTCGCTGGCACTGTCCCAGTGCCTGTCTCTCAGCTTCCAGCGCTTGAGCCAAATGTGCGTTTTCTAAACACTTCTGAGAATACTGCTCAGACAAAACCTCCAGTTCACGATGGATAGACTGCAACTCCTCTCTACATGGACAAAATGTAAAAAAAACGTCAAAACTTCTTGCTTTATCATAGTTTTGGTGTAAAAACATTGATGAATAAAAGTAAATCTTCCCAATGACTAGTGAATGTTTTGTGCAGATAAAGTGATGGCTTCTTACTCGTACTGTCTGCGCAGCTCCTGAATGTCTGCGCTCACGCCGCTCATTTGTGACCGCTGCGATTTCTCCAGTTCCTCGCGATGAGCGTTTTTCATGGCCTCGATCGCTGTGCACAAAACAACCTACTGTGATGCTAAATCCATGACATTAAACAAGCATTATAGAGCTAGATATAATATTGCATCAAACGCATGCACACTGACAGCAATTTGCAGAGACAATTAAGCCATAAATAATTCACTTGAGAATTACTTGGGGTAATTCAATTTGGAAATTTGGTGCAAAAAGTGAAGCATTCATTACCAGCAATAGTGGCGTTGGTTTCCTCCTCTAGCAGTCTTTCTTTCTCCTCCAGAAGTTTTCGGATCTCTCGCTGATGCTGCCTTTGGATGTCCTCGATCACCTTCTGATGCGTCTCCTCCATCGCTGCAAACCCACGCTCGCATGTCGCCTGCATTCCACATAAAACATCAAATCACATATGCAAACGAACACCAAACAATCTCTACTAGGGCTGGATATCAGCAATTGATTCCCTGAATCGATTAAAGTTGGATTCAGATTCAGTTGATAACATCTTGGTATGATGGTAGAGAAAGCGTATAATTTGTTTTACATTTATATTGTCAATTTTGGAGTCTGTTTATGCGTTTTGATTAATGATTTTAATCATTATAGTCAAATTGTACAAATTAAGAAATCCAGAAAACCAATCTCTACCCAGCCCAACTCTCTACAGAGTTATTAATGTGATGAGAGATGAAAGTAAGCACAGAGGAGTGGAAGGAAAGCAGCACGATTGATAGGGGGTTAACTACAGAGCATTCATGCATTCAAACACACACTAACACAATGCTAACCCTCTAAAAACACAAGGTGTTTTTAAACAGAGGAAGTCCTCAGTATAGGTACAGTTTTATCTGCAATCATGGTCATTTGTATATGCGTTGTGTATGCTAAAGACTGTGCACTACAGCATAGGAAAAAAGGGGAAAGCATCATGGTTATGAGGCTACAGGGTTGCAGTGGTCATCTCAGCATGATTTTGAAAACTCCAAGGAGCATTAGACCACTTGATATATAATAAATAACTTTAATTTGAAATGTGTGCCGCTTCTGAAACCCCTATGGGCAAATTCAATAAGAAATGCTCTGCTTAAACCATTGCAACCCAAACCAACAGCAACAACCTACTGAGGGTCCTACAAATATGGCACTATGGCGGTGAGTGGGTGTGATATTAAACTTGAAAAGTCAAAGGTTAAACCTTGAGGCTGTCCAAGTCTCGCTGGTATTTCTCTTTCAGGCTGGTCAGATCTCCATCCAATGGTTTCTGTTCCAGCTCCTCCCTCATGCTGCTCAACTGCATTTCCAGCTCCTGGATACGGAGCAGGGACTCCCTGCATGTTACCTGATCAGTTCCATCCCCTTCCTCCATGGGACATGCGTCCTCCTCATCTTTGTTCTCCACTTGTTCGCTCCTCTCCTCCAGCGAGCAGATGGTCTGGCTGTAGCATTCTTGTAGCTTGCGGAGCTCCTCTCTGTTGGCATGTTCTAGTTCTTGGACCTTACTCTGAAATTCCTGCTCAAGTTTCCGGATTTTCTCCTTGTGCTTTAACTCAGCATCTTCCATTTCTAGCAGCAGGTTCTCCAGCCTGCGTTGGCTATTGGCGGCATGCTCCATGAGTTCGAGCTCTCTGGTTATCTGCTCCTGCTTGGCCCTTCCCATTTCATCTACATGCCTACTCTTCAGCTCTTCTTTCTCCCTATGAAACGCCTCTTCCAGCTGGGTCAAGTTCTGCCGTTGCTCCTGGAGCTCCCTGAGCTTGTAGGATAGCTCTCCCCGAAGCATGTCGTTCTCTTCCTGCAGGGAACTGATAGTGCCAGTGAAGCTGAGATGCTCTTTCTCCAAACAGCTCTGGTAGTGCCTTTGGATGGCTGCAACACTCTGGGCGTGTTCCTGGACGAGCGTTGCCATGTTGCGGCTAGTCTCTTGGCAGAGAGAAAGTTCCCTCGTGTGACCCGCACGCAACCTGCAAGCAACATATGCAACCTGTGCCTGCATTAAAACTTCTCGCATACAAGCGGCGCTGGAGTCATCACGCCACGAGCTCATATGGATGGCATCCGCAAGTCCAGAAAGAGAATTCATCTCTCCTTCCTCGCAGATCCTCTCAATTTCCTGAGAAAGACTGCGAAGGGCTTTCGATTGCTTTTTGAGCTCAGCGATAAGATTTTCCCAGCTCGTTTGCAGATGCGATTCTGATTCTGCACTATGGGACAGCGTGCCACCTGCTAAATGTCTGTGGACAATCTCTGCCGCTAAACTCTGAGCTTCCTCAATCTCAATCTGCTCCATATAGGGGACAAGTTCAGGAGGGGCGATATCACCAAGATGGTCGGAATCACTTTGGGTCAAGCTCTCAATGTGAGCGCGCTTTGATGCGCTAACAGCGTCTTTCAGAGCCATGTCCCTTTGTTTCAAGGTCTTGTTCGCCTGGAGCAAGTCCTTTTGCAGCTCATCAAATTTTTCCTGGAAATTCATTGTTAGATTCTGAAGCGAATAGGCAAGCTCGGCACTAATGCAGGCGTTTTTGATGGCATCTTGTGAAAAAGCACTATTTGATAGCTTGCTCGTCTCGAGCTTGTCCACCTCTGCCAAGAACTTGGTCTCCAGCATAAGTTTTCTTGTAAGTACATCAGCATAAACAACTGAGAGACAGCCGTCGCAGTTCTTCTTGATGTTTTCGGCATCCTTGTGAATGGAGTTCAGGGCCGACATAATATCAGAGTTCAGGTCTTGAAGAGAGAATCCCATCTTCTCCAGGACCTCAGCCTCAAAGGTTAATGTTCTGGCAAACTGCTTTATACCTTCCTGCACTGATTGCATATCTGGTGCATCAAAGATCTGGCATGATTCATATAATGTGCTGCCCTTCCTCAGGTACATAGTGGCACAAACCAGCCGTTTCTCTACTTCTGCAAGGGTACAAATGAGAGATTCAGCAGAATTGCTCTCTTTCTGACTGAGAATTTCTCTGACTCTTTCTGTGCAAAACTCTACTAGTGCCAATGCCTTCTCATATTCCTCACTGCCATGCTCGCCAGAAGTCTTGTCCAGGAATTTCTGACTGGATTCATCCGTTGGTAATTCATCACAGGTTTTAGTCGTGTAGTCCTCCATGGTAGCTCTGGTGCTCAGGTGTTCTTGCATCGCTGAAAGATCAGGCTGGTCCCGTATCTTCTCTGTGAGGTGCCTGAGCTTCTCCTCTGTGGCCAATAGCTTGGTTTCCAGAGCGTGTATAATAGAGATAAACTTCTCTGGATCCCTACACTGCTGGAATGAACTGTCACTGACTATACTTATATCTTGGGTCAAGCTTAGGTCATGCACATGGTCTAGGCTCAGATCTTGTGTCAGATCCAAAGATGTATTTTCTGTCTGAAACTTGTCTGCTCCCTCGGACCGGTGATAGGATTGGCACTGAATAGTGGAAAAGCGAATCCTCTGGCGCTTTACTAAAGACATTTCCGTCTCAGAGCTGCTTCTTGTAAGCAGGATTTGGGAGGTGTTTGATGAGGAGGAAACATCATGTTGCAACTCTTTCAAACCATCAAGCAGGTCTTCCTGAGAGCGACAACGTCGCATCCTAAGGTCTGCATATCCGAGTCGCAGGGCATTGAGGTGTTCCTCTAGCTCAGCTATCCGATCCTCTGCAACCACCAGTTTTGCCTGAAGCTCTTGTTCTGCTTTACGCGACTCCACCAGTCCTGGATAGTCACGCTCCATTTTGCAAAGTAGCTCATTTTTTTGCTGCAAGCAAAGTTCTGTTTCTTCTAGACTACTGCCTAAGGCTGCCATCTTAATAAGGGCCTCGCTCAAGTCCTGCTCCTTCTGCCTGATTAGCTGCTCGTACATTTCCTTTGTCTGCTTCACTTCCTCTTCCTTCTCTCGTAGCACATGACTTATCCTAGCAAATTCCTCTGAGACACGCTCATACGAGCTCTCAAGAGAGTGATAGTCTGTTTCCACTGTCGTTAAACATGCCTGTTGCTTTCCTACCTCTCGGTCGGCCTCTGCAATCTGATTGAGGAGTTCCTGACAGCGGCAGGTGAGCTGGTCACGTTCCTCCTCCAGCCTCCTCACGCTCTCTCGCAGCATTTCCACCATATCCATCTGCGCCTCCAACTCCTGCTGAAGACGATGAACTTCCTCTCTGTGTCCCACAGTTTCCATCCCGCCGCTCCCTCTCAGCAGTGCCTCCACTTGTTCTTGAGCCTCCTGCAGTTGCTCTTCTATTTCACGCCTCCTTTCTTCGGATTCCGCCAATCTCCGGGTCAGACCCTGCCGCTCTCGCTCTTGTTTCTCCTCCTGGTTTCTCTGCTCTTTCCTCTCCCGCTCCTCTCTCATATTTTGAGCTTCCTCCATGGAAATCAGACGTCCAGTGGCCTCGGCGAGTCTCTCCTGTAGCCTCTGCACCTCTTTGTGCTGGTCCCTCTGCAAAGCTTGCTTCTGCTCAAGCTGTCTCAGTTCCTGGTTCTTCTCTAACAAACTAGCCTCAACTTGCCGAAGACGTTCTTCGCTCTCTCGCAGCTGGGATCGCAACGTTGTCTCATTTCGGACCCATTCTTCCTCACGTTCCTTACATCGAACCCGCTCGATTTTAAGCTCGCTACGCATGCGTGCCACAGCCTGCTCGCTCGCTACAATATCTGCCATAGCAGCCGTTAGCTTGTCCTCCAAGGCTTCGATTTCTGCCTCATGGTGTCCTATTATATCCTTTGCTTCGCTGTAGCTACGCCGTAAACTGCTAACTTGTTGACTGGCCTTATCCTGCTTTCGCCGCTGGGAATCCAGCTCAGACTTAAGATCCTGGTTCAACTTGCTGAGTCGCTGCCATGGTGCTCGATGAACAGAGGGAGTCGCTGCATCAGGAGAAGGCTTTGCAGCAGTCGTATCACTCTTTAAGAGATTAAGAGCAAAGTGAAATTAGTAAGAGGAAATCTTCTCTTTTATGGCCACAGACACGATGCTCAACATCTTCTGGGCTGTGGCTGGGAAGCTGGGAATATTTGGAGTTACATTTCTGACGTTACATACTTACTCAAGCTTTCCACTGTGCTTTTTCAAGATGACATCAAAGATGGAGAGAATGGTGCTCATAAATGAGGGGAAAATGTGAACAACACAATTAAAAGGGAAATAAGTGATCTAAAGAGGAACTACGGAATGCAACTATGAAATGCAACCTTGTGTTGATGGATAAAACAAATGGAACTGTACAGAAAAAAAATACAAGAGGGAACAAGAAAAGGAAGAAGAAACTAACGGAGTAACACTAAACCAGATTATTATACGGCAACTAAAGAAAGACGAAAAACTGGAATGGTACCACCATGCAAATAATGCAGAGAATGACAAGAGATGAAACAGATACAAAGCCAAACAAAAAGTAGAAAAGCACAGCCGAAAGCTTGTCGGTTGTTTACATTCGTTACCGTCGGCAAACCTGTGATTTGGTTAAGTTTAACCAAAACCCAGTCAGAGCCCAGGGAAAGAAAGACATTGCAGATCAGTTAGTACCACTCATGCGGTTTCATTAACACCCCAAAAATTATATTAGTTTTGAAATAAAAAAGCAAGAGATACAAACACAAACACTAGAAGATTTTGATTTATGTTTATTTATGACTAGGTTCAGTCGATCTTTTTGGGTACCTGCAGTACATATCCTTCCCTGGCACTCTGCTCTCTTCCACGGGAATCCTGAAGTTGGTCCTGTAAGACGCTGTTCTGCTGCTGGAGTCTCGCCAGCTCCCTTTGTGCCTGACCTAACTGTGTGCATCAGAGGAAGGCAAACATATTTGAAGTTGTACAATGGTCAGAACTAACCTGAATGAAGACATCCCAAGTAGCCTGTATCTGCACATACTCATAAGATGGTAAATAAGGCAAGAAATAAATACGGATGTTTCTTACCTCTTTTTCCAGTGCAGTGGTCAGCTCTTGCGGAAGGGCAACAGGTACATTTGGGCTGCTAGTGATTGGCACCTGCTTTTCCTCTCTGAGGGGTGTTGTTTCTACCTGATGCCACCTCTGCTCAATTTCCACTTGGACATCAGAGTTCCTGCGGGCAGCACTTCGACTGTCCACCTCCTGTGCATGTCTGGCATGGTCTACATCCATCCTCACCTGTTCCTGTGGGACTTTATGATGGAGCTTTGATGGGAGCTCTGCCGCTGGTGTCGCATTGACTGTAGGTGCCATCTGACCGCGGTGCATATATTCCTGCATGACCTCTTCATCTCGCTGTGGCAACTTATCAGTATGGCTGGTGGTAGTAACCGAGGATGATGTCTGATGAGAGGACGTGCTAGAGATGGGAGAAGAGTCCGCAGAGGAGGTGGAGGAAGGAGAAGATGAGATAATGACTGAAGTGTCTGCCCTCTTTATTGAGGATGGTCCGCTCTCGTTTTCCTGTCCTGGGCGGAACTCAGACCAGTCGAAGGTTTTAGACCGTCCCTCGCGCTTGTTGACTCGGCTCTTGCGGTGCTCGGAAGGAGGCGCAGAGTCTGTGATGTCCTCATGCACCTTTTTAGCTTCATCTACAGCGCTGTTAGAGAGTTGCGAAGAGTTAGAAGGTGGCTGGATGTAGTTTTGCTCCACGTTTGATCTGGTTCGCTCTTCTGGAAGGGAACTGTGAGGCGAGAAGACACTAAATCAACACACTAAGTATCTATCACTAGTGTTGTTTGCCAAGACAAGCATCGGAGCTATTACTTTAACATGTGCTTTATAACAAAGCATCTGAATTATTCCTTATTTGTGGACATAAACGTACCATGATGCGTTGTGAAACAAACACAGTGTTAAAGAAAAGAAATGCGCTACAGCTGTTTAAAAGCACATACCCAAACCGTTGAAGACAGGATGGTTTGATTAATGGTTAGTAGGGTGAAGAAAACCATCTGGTCACTGCATGGCATTCAACCACTGTCAAACATGTCGGTAAACACTCATGTGTGCCTGCGCTGTAGGGTGCGATCTAAAAATGGACACTGATGCAATGCTATTTTTTCATCTCCTTCAAAGAAGCAGCTGGTGTAACATCACAAGAGATGGAGAAGCACTGGCGAGTTGTGAACATCAAAATCCGCTGTACCTAACTTAACTAGCTGCCAATAACTGCGTTTAGTTTTAATGCACTAAATTCTTTCTTTCTAAGATAAAAAAGTATCCAATAATAGATATCCGACAACCTTGACAAATAACTTTGTTAAACGTCTCAAATGTGTTAAATATTCACAATTAAGAGGTTTAAATTTAGGTCTATCCATTGTGAAGCTGACAAAATGTCCATTCATTCAGACCGGATTTAACACATGTGACTTAATCGCCTCGCCTCTGATTAGCATGTGGTGTGAAACAGCTGGAAAGTCAAATTAGGCAAATGTGCTAAATGCATTTTATAAATTTAATGCTGTTAAACGGTCTCAAAAATTAAAAAGCCCAAAACAAAACATCAACACCATTATCATAAATAAAATGGCTAAACGCACACAAAGCAGTGATGTAGCAACTCTAAAATAACCAAGCATACAGTGCAAAGGCTCTTCTACTCCATTTATCTCCATAACTATCTAAATTAGCAGCTCAATTATAAACAGAGCAACCAACACAGGCAAATAAACAGGAATCCAGCCAGAACATCATGAAATCACATGGCTACATTCAGCTCTAACATAACGGCAGACAAACAAGCTAGAATAAGAAATGAAATGCCAACCTGGGCATAAGAACTGAAAGTTTCAGAGACACGTTTTTCCTGTAGCCGGAGCAGGAAAAACACAACAAAAGAAATTATACAGGTAAGTTAGGAACAGAAGAAGAGAGAAATAATTACAAACAAAAAAAGCGGCGTTTGAGGAACTATTTAGGAGACAGAAAGAAAAAAACTCAAGAGGAAATATGAAAGTTGGCGCGCTTTTTGGCAAGTGTGTACTATTTATGTAAGGTTGTGGAACTTTAAATGTTAAATGTGTCATTTCTGTGCATCGGTTGAGCTGGGGTTGTTGTTTTGACAGACAAATAGATTGAAAAAGCCAACTGTTGTCAAAAAAGGTGAAGAAATTACAGACTTAACCTTTAATATAATGTAGAGTATTCAAATTAATTCACAGAGGAAAGTATAATGTATAAATGCTTGATATTCTCTCCTTTTTTCGTCCACTAAACATGATGTAGAGGCTCACCGCGTGACATCAGGGGCGACGGTGGGCCGCATGTTCTTCAGAATGGCCTGAATCCAGTTCCGACGTATCCCAGAGGTCATAGCAGACAGCGTGAACGCCCCTTCTTTACTCTGAGGGGAAGACAAGGACGTGAATGATGAGGAGTCGAATGACCAGATCACGTTAACAAAGGCATGACAACAACAAAAAGACTGTGAAAAATGTTTATCTTCAATTCCAATACAACTGTAAATCCACATTTTGGCCAACAATGAGTTTTATAATTGACTTTTCCAGGCTAAATAAAATTAATGAATTAATTATTTAAAGGTAATGTTGTGCTATATTTTCAGTAGCTCTCAAACAACCAACAATTTCCATGATTTAGTGACTTACTCAGCTCTAAATATTTTCGATGCTACAAAATACAATGTAATTATTTTAGTGCTGGGCAATGATTAATCGCGATTAATCGCATCCAAAATAAAAGTTTTTCTTTACATAATATATTTG
>JAUCMS010000052.1:3359025-3370227 GCA_032357445.1 Enteromius radiatus | reverse complement strand
AATAAATATACACAGTACACACACATATATTAGCGATCAATCGTTTGACAGGACTACATATAACTTATTATTGTATATACAATATTGCAATTAAAATGTATCGTTAATTATAGCTTTCATGAAAAAATATGCGTGTAATCTTACAGTCATGAGTGTCTCTGTGGCTCTGCGATCCAGACTTTTGGCCCTGCGATAACCAGCAAGTGCAGAAATCTCCTCATTCCGGTCTTTAGCTGAATCCAGTGAAAATTCCTGTAACAGATTAAGAGAGAAATTAGAACTAAATGAATTCAAAGAAATGTTACTTGGAATTTGATTACACTACAGACAGTGGCTCTGAAATCTGATTGGATGAGACCCATAGCTGTAAGAACTGGTTTACTGCTTTAACAATACTAAGCAATTCTTAGCAAATCTTCCTTCTATTCATTCCTGCAAAGTGCTATAATGCAATTTATACACCAATTTCAACAGATTCAGAGTTAAATCAGAAAAAAATAGTTAATTGAGTACCTGTTTCTGATTGGAGAGGCGTTTCTCATTGCGTCCTGCTCTCTGATTGGCCGTTTTAGAATAAGAAGGGGCGGGGTCTGTTAAACAATTTGTTGTGTCCATTTGCTCTGGAGTGCTGACAGTGTCATGAGACTCAAATCTCTCGATGACCTGTGAACGTCTGCTGCAAAAACCACACAAAGAGGTCAGAAGAGAAAGAATGGGAAAATATAGCATAAACACATGCCTTCCTTTCAGCACAGATCTTCATACTCTATTTCTGACTCCCAAATAATACCTTAAACGTGACCCTGGACCACAAAACACAATCAGGATTCATGCATTATCTGAAAGCTGAATAAATAAGCTTTCCATTGATGTAGGTTTGTAAGGACAGAACCATATTTGGCCGAGCCACAAGTGTTTGAAAATCTGAGGGTGCAAAAAAAAAAACATAAATATTGAGAAAATTACTTTTAAAGTCCAAATCAAGTTCTTATCAATGCACATTACTATTTAAAAATTAACTTTTAAGATATTTACGGTAGTACATTTACAAAATATGTTCATAGGACATGATCTTTACTTAACATCCTATTGATTTTTGGCATAAAAGACATGCAACGTATTCTTGGCTACTGCTACAAAAACACCCCAGCAACTTAAGATTTAAGGTTTTGTGCTCCAGGGTCACATCATAAACTAAATAGAGATAAATGCAATGCAATAATTCATACGATGTATAATGCACATGGTTCTTTTTTTACATTTTGCTAAATTAAAAAAAAAATTATAATAAATAATTATTTAAAAATTAATAAAATAAATCTTCATTTTCAATAATAAATAAAGCAATCAACATTTCTGCCAAACACTGCAGGATGTTTACATCTACTGAGGAAGGATGCTGGGGAATAATATTTCTTGGAAAGATGGGAAAAGCACTTCCTCTGTTCATTTCTGATCAGTCAGCTGAAACTGACCATTGTGAAAAACTCAGAAATCAAACAGGAAATGTGGCTGGAAATGATCTCTCATCGTTTTCCCTCTATTATCATGTTAAAGCTTTCGATTGCATCAGTTTTAATGAATCACGTTCAAGCTGATGTAATATAATTACAGCAATTAGTAGTTAAAATCACTTATTTTTTAATGTATTGCTGTGCTTTGTTAACGAGAGCTAGCTAAGGATTTTAGTGTTTAAACCTGTAAGGCTTTTCTCTTTGAGTATCTGAGATGTTAGCAAGTCACTTATTTGTGTTTTTTGTTTATCATGATGGATTGTGTGTTTTATAAGAGCAGATGGTAGAGCAGAGGGACAGACACAGGAAACCAGCGACAACAGCCATGAGCAGAACCCCAGACAGCAATCAGTCTTTGTCCCTGTGTACACCCATGTGTTAGTAAGAATAATTCATCTTTTACACCTGTTTCACACCGAAATAAAGCAGCAGCATACTTGCATGCATTGTTTTCACAGCGCTTCTGATGCACAGCACTAAAATAATTCAAGAAAATACATTATTTCTTTATTTTAAAATAGATAAATGAAGCTCAATTTCTTTTATCCTTTCATATTTACTAACATAAAAGATCCATTTTGTTGTTTATAATTTAATAATAACAAAAAAACATCCTGAAACCTTCTACCGCAGTATCATAACCTTCAAAATATGCAATTTCATATAATACCTTACCATATATGCAATGCTTTAATTAAAAAATCTTAATTTACAGCAATACATTAAAGTTATTATTTATGTCATAAATTAAATTACATTTTAAAATATATTAAAACTGAATTAATTTATTTTAAACTGTAATAATATTCATAATTTTAGTGTATTTTTGTAATCATATAAATACAACCTTGCCGAGCCTAATTGTAAAGTTTCCAAAATTTTTGCTTCCATAAAAAAAAACGCTTAATTGTGTAGGCATTACTTTGCTGCTTAGGTGGCAAAAATAAATAAATATATGTCAAAATGATTATGCGCTGCATGCGGTGTGAAAAAGGTCTGAGTTGTTATGTCTCTGATTCTGAGATGTGCGTGTGTGTTATAGTTTGGCCCCAGCAGGTGGAATGAAAGTAAGCAGTGGGCGTGTCAGTGGGCGTGGCAGGGCGTGGCACAGGGCAGGAAGTGCAGAGTTTCAGAAGAATGCCTGAAAAAGAGAAGAAACAGATCAAATAAAAAGCAAAAAGAATCAGAAATGAGAGGAATACAGCGCAGAACATTTTAAAACACAGACTCTGAACGGCACAGCATTCAGGACTGCGATCAGATTCCAACAAAATGGAAGAGAGATTAGGCTGGAAGTTCAGTTCTACACAGTGTTCACTAGGTGGCGCTGAAGCTGCAAGAATGAGATGAATGTCATGCTTCTGAGTGCTAAAGGAACAGCATTAGCATCTCAGTTTCTGAACTTGCTCGTCCTGAGTGTCATTGACAGGTTCTTCCTGCCGGCTCCAGCAGGTGGAGATATAATCTCCACGCTTGCTCTGAAATGTAAACACAGCAGGCGTGTTGGCTCGGACTGAACGAGCAGATTGTGCTTATACTGCAGGGGAAGTAGCTGCGCATCTTTAGTTCCCTGTTCAGAACTGTCTCTCCTCTATTACAGTCAGACTATGAACTAGGCTAACATGAACACCTCTTAACAAACACTCTTAATTCATGTTTATTTATGTAGAATGTGTGCCATTGGCTCTGGTACAAACTCTAGTGACTTATCTACCTAGACAGCATTTTAGGCACAGAACTAATAACAGATACAGTATACTTTCACATCATTTAAATGATATGATTATACACTTACAACGCAACTGAAAATACAGAGACTCGAATGCCAGTTAGAGCCTCAAGTAATTAACTTAACTACAGGATAGAAACACAATTAATTCCTTCTTCATTTCTTCTATTAGATTACACTGAGAGCAAAAGAGATTTTATTCAGAATGAATTAAAAACAAAATACATGCAAGTAAATGAATTCATTATTTAACCAAGACTATGTTTAAATGGTCATTTTATTATCATATTACTTCTTAATATTAATTTTGTTTATTTTAAATTGCAATGTTAATATATAAATATATCACTGATATTAATCTTAAATATTGATATTATTATGTAAGCCTAAAATATGATTTTTTACAGTTTAGTGATGGCTTTTCTAATATTAAGTGGTCTTTCCCTAGCATTTCAATTTGTGAATGTTTTCAAAACCACACAAGTCGCTTAAAATAAAGAAAGTTGTCAACACAACTGATACTCAATAGCAAAAATGCACTGTTTTGTTTACATTTTGTCTATCTCGTATATCCTTGTTTCTCCTTTTGAATGGCAAATATTTACTATTGATAGCTGCTAACGTCGACAGCTGATTCCTCTCACACAGGTGCAGAATGCATGTTTAAGTCTGCAGATCTATGTATCTAGTTCTTAAAGGGATAGTTCACCCAAAAATGAAAACATAATGCTTATCTGCTTACCCCAAGGTCACCTAGGTGACTTTGTTTTTTCATTAGAACACAAACTGATTTTTCCCATGCAACAGTTTGAGTTAAAATCTTTGTTTGTGTCTAACCCTAACATCTTGTATGCCATGGGGGTAAGCAGATAAACAACCAGTTTCCAGTTAACCCTTTAATGCATCTATTTGGCTTGGTGTATGCATGGCAATGACAAGAACTGACAGTTTTTTTTAAATCAGTTACTTATAAAGATGCTGTCTAAGGTTTGAAACAGAGCCTTTGCGTGTGAGTGTGAATGTAACTGTACAAGGTCATCACCTTCGTTCACGTCCGAACAGCCGCTCCACTTCCTCCCTGCCTGGGCTCCTCGTGCGAGCTCGCAGCTCCTGCCGTTTCTGACTGGATCGGTACGCATCCCGGTGACTGAGTCTCCGCGCCCGGGGCACATCGGCCAAGGCGGCGTAACCCTGCCCACCTCGCCCCGCCCTGCCCGAGGCTCCGCCCACACGGGCGTCCGGACCCTGCTCAGAGTCTAAAGAGCTCTGAGAGGAAGACAGTGACGATGGGAGGACATTTGAGTGTGAGTTCGGACTGCAGAGCCGGTCTGGGCTGGGAAGAGAGCCGAGGGCTGCGTCCGACGAGGGCGGGGAATCCAGCGCTGGAACATGCTCCTCTGATTTTCTGAGTCTCTGTGTGTTGTGTTTGTGAGCGCAGGCGTTACGTGCAATGCCGTCAGTCTGTGTGCTAGCAGCGCTGTGCGGGTCATGTGACGTGTGTTTGTGAGAGCTGAAGAGCTCGTGATCAAAGGAGAGATACCTGGAGCGAGAGGAAGAAAGCTGTGGCGGCGAAGGCTCTTGCTCCTGCTGGTGATGATGCTGTCGCTCTTCGTCCTCTTCGGGTTTGGGTTTCTCCAGTGAAAAATATCCGCTCTCCACCCGTGGCTTGCGACCAGCAATTGCGCTTCCTGAATCTGAGCGTGAGAAAGAATGAAAAACCTGTTCTTTATAAAAATACTGTATACTGCAAAGCTCAAACTAAACGAATCTGGGACCCCTTTCAAACCAGTGACGTTTTCAATATCTGTCATTTAGTTTAATAACAAGAGCAGTGACTAACACAAAGTTACTGTGGTAACAATCACTGTAGTATTTTGTTGGAAATGATGCTTTTTGTGAGGGCAGTGAGTAAATGTAATTAACTGTTCTTTTCATTTAATGTGTTTACCCAGAGGTCAACTGACTGTACTATGGACATTTTCCTTTATGACAAAAAAAGGCAGCTTCCTGGTGATGTAAATCACTTTAATAATCACATGTATTGAACATGATGGCATGTGACGCCGCAGTCAGAACAGATACTGAACAAGATTTAATGAAGAAATATACGACCAAAACTCTCCACCACAACAGTGTATGGCCGCTTTTTCAGCAGGCCTTGATTCAAGAAGCATTGATTTCTCCCATAGGGACTTGTTTAAGAGTTAAAAGCCTTAAATCAAATCAACTAGCCATAAATAATGCAGTACTGGATAAAATGACGAAGGCACAAGAATGTGAACTTGCAGGCTTTAATCAGGGAAAGGACTACTATCCCATGAGGCACTGTGAATGACAATCGATAGATAAATGTATAAACTATTCATTTAAAGATTGTGTGTTTAGAAAACATATTTTACATTCACTCCAAATATGCACATATACAATATTTGAGTAGTTTGAGAGTATAGGGAGACTGGTGCTTAAAGGGATAGTTCACCCCAACATGAAAATACTTTGATGGTACTCTCATGAGTAGCAGCGGCGACTCACCAGAAGAGAAGAAACTGTTGAACAGATTTCATATTTTTGCTTTCTTTCCACAAAATTCTTCAAAAAATTATGGTTGAACCACTGATTAATTTACCGATGTCCTTTACTGCATTTCTGGGTCTTGAACGTGGCAGTTAGCTTGCTGTCTACGGAGGAACAGAGAGCTCTTGGATTTAAATACAAAAATATAACAAAACGTAATTCATGACAGACTTCTCAATTTTTGGGTGACCTATCCCTTAAGAACATTTTTTGTTTTAATTCTCCAATTGGTGGGAGAATCATGGCTAATGCACATGATTATTTAAAAACAATGCAGACTGATGTTTTTTTAACAAACAACATATTTTTAGCTCATAGTGTCTTTAAAGATTCATGTAGTTACAAATTAATTCTCCTATAAAGAACTTGACTGTTGCACTCTATGGCCACAAACACACTGCAAATAAATTCAGTGTCAGTTTTTTTTTACTCCTTAATCACGTTCTGTACATACATAATTCACTAAAACATGGGAATGACAACCTCATTCGACAAACGCATTAACTGGCAACCGCAGTTACAGATGATCTACTGAATGGAACCGAACTGAACAACTAGTTGATGTATTTAAATGTGAGTCTTCGTCTGTATGTGAAATGCAAGAAAATAGCAGCGAAAGAAGTCTTACTCTTAGCACATTTTGACACGAGGCTAGCTGCGCTCATGAGCCCACCAGTCAGTGTTGCCAGATCTTCATAAAAACTAAACAAAACAACAAAAAGAACAAGCACTAAAACCCACTAAAAAACACCTAAATGCTTTATGTTTTATAGCACCAAAAAAATCATATACCTTATATCCACAACAAACCACTTTATTTACATGCTTAAAAGCACTTGTATATATGAAGACATGGCAACACTGCAAATAGCACTGGCTAAAGTTTAGTTTATAATCAACGGATACAAATGCTGCGTCCGAAATCTCTTACTTCCCTACTATATAGTACGTGAAAAACAGTATGCGAGGCGAGTAGTATGTCCGAATGCATAGCATTCGAAAATCAGTAGGCGAGAAGTACCCGGATGACCTACTGCTTCCGGCCGAATTCTCTAGTAGGCATACCATGGACGCTTTCCTATCCCATGAGGCTCCGGCCGGGAGCTATATCTATAGCTATAATATCTAAATAAATGGATGACTTATTGAAAGTTTAAATTGTCGCGCTGTTGTGACGACGCATGACACGTGACAACATCAATATGGCGGATGTAGTACGTCCGAATTCCATTCATACTAGCCGCATTCATACTATATAGTACGTACGGTTTTAACGGTCGGGTAGTACGTTCGATTTTAAATGTAGTACCTACTTAAGCAGTATGCGATTTCGGACGCAAAAGCAAAAGAGTCTTCAGCCAAAAAATTCCAGAAAGATGTCAATAAGTTGCTATGGTTACTATTGCAGGAGTGACTGCTGTTCTGTGCACACATGGAACAATAATTTATGGGACTCACTCCTGCGTTTAAATGTGGTCGTCAATCCTAAAACTTTCTGTGTGGCCTATGATACAGTGTTGTGGGTGGTTGCTATGAAGTCGCTAAGGTGTGGCGAGTGGCTGTTTGAACATGCATACTTGTATAGAATGTTTCTGCTCAAATTTTCTAATTTAAATTCAAATGTATTTTGTGGATTTCAAAATGTTAATTAACCGGCACCCAGGTTTACACAGCATGACCCCATAACCTTGTTCTTGCTCGTTTCTAATGAATTCTGAGTGTTGTTACCGAGCTGACTCAGGCTGCCGATGCTGCAGCTTGTGGGTAAAGTGGCTCGACTCCAGGTCTCTTCCTGCCACAGGGTGGCCCGGGTGGACGGCACTCGCTCTGCGTGAGCTATAGTGCTGGGGAGACACACCATACTGCTGCTGCTGCTGGTACTGGTGACCGTCACCTTCGCAGGACCTGGTTCCTGAACACACAGAGAAAGAAAGACAGAGATATTCAGACAAGCATAATATTTAACTAACCCATAGTCAAGAACAAAGAGCTCTTTGATGTCAAAAACACCTGTGTGTGTGTGTGTGTATGCAGACAGATACACACACGAATGTAACTGTCTAAACTTGCAGGCTGATAACAAATGAGCTATTGTGCCATGATTTCATACACACGCTGATTTACACTCAGCACCACGCCCCACACTAAACACACACTCGCAGATTAGAGTCTGTGTCTTTCCTGTTTCCACCTGACCGCCCAGTAATACCTTTTTGATTAAATCATAAAATCGCATTTTTCTGCATAAAAACCAAACACACACATGCCTGCGTGAGCCACCCAGCGTCCCAGCAGAAGCACACACACACAAGAATCATTTACTGGACAAATCACAATGAAGTTCAAATTCCTGCCAATCAGTTGATCTCCAAGAACACCTGGAATTCATGTATTGATCAGATCCCTGTGCTGCACTCTGATTGGTTGGATAATGCTGGTTCTGGACTTACAATAAACCCATTGATGTTCTGTTGAGAGCAACGGCATGTTAGATCAGCAGCCTGACAAAACACAGGTCATGAGGTCAGAGCAGAGTAAACCTATACTAATGATACAAACACAATAAAATAAACAATAACCCCAAAAAAAAGACTAAATATTGTTAGAGTATGGCTAAAAAAATGAAGCACCATATAATATAAAAAATAAATAAAAATGAACTAATAATAATGGTAATAGTAGTAGTAGTAAATAAATAAATAAAAATATCAAAGACCATCTTTTTTTATTTTTTTAAAGAAAAAAATATTAAATGTATGTGTGTGTATATGTATATATATTTTATAGGCCATATTTAGTTATCAACTTGGCCAAATTTGTATTTTAAAAAATATTTCATATATATAAAAAAATAAAGTCATGTAGTATATGAATCAAAAATAGCATAAAATATATTTATATATAAATTTATATAAAAAAAAAAAAATTATATAATAATTATATAGCTGGAAAAAAAAAATAACATAACATAATAACAATGTTTAGGATTTCTGAGATTTAGGAGTTTCAAGATTTTTTTATTGAATTATTATTTTTATTTGAATACATTTTAAAAAGTTAAAAGGTATATATATATATATATATATACACACACACACATGTATGTATACAAAATATAAAAATTTACTTTAGGATAAACCTTCCCCTAATTTGTGTACCGGTTTTCCAAGTAGATGTCACAATCTATGTCACAAATTCCTGCTTGGTAGATCAAAACACTAGCCAATAAACCATCTTATCTATTTTCTGAGCCACCTGTGCACGAAGAAGAAGAAACACCTTCAGATTCCAGAGTAGATTCCTTTTGCAGTCGTTGACCAAATGAGGTGAGTGAAATACTTGGCGAGGTTTTACATGTAGATGTGTGTGTGTGAGTTTGCAACTGTATTTTAAGAATGAAGACAAGTCTCACACTCTGCACGGCAAAACTCAAACACACATCGATTACATCCAGCCGAGGACACTGATTACAAACTCTAATAGATGAAACGCTGGTCTAATTCTATCTTATTCATTCTGGTCTAGTGCTGGTTTAGCTGGAGGACTAACAAATCTATACAGTTCACCAGGAAAAAACAGACAGTGATTTACAGACAAATATGCTTGCTGGCTAAGCTAGATAAAGCTAAAACGTTTAAAGTGATTGTGTGACTCATCAAATTTTATTTTAAAACCCCTGGAGTCGGTGGGTCTGTATGTATCTGTACCTGTGGCGTTGGTGTTTCCACTTTCCGTTTCTTCTTCTGGTTTTGTTTGTTGGTTCGTGGGAACACCATCAGTGCCTCCTGCCACCTTAAGACACAAACAACGCTTGGGAATTATTTCAAAACACCAATTAGTTAGTAAATGCTTATCTAATTACACAGTCCGTAATGAGTGCATTTCGCCAATTACAATCAGTGAGTGATCTCATTCGTCATTACTTCACTTATTAATGTCTGAAGCCAAATGAACAAAGAAAATAAACACAAATTGTCCTTTCAATTAGGATCATGATGTTCATAAAATAAAAACAGTTCTGCTTTAGCTGCTTGCTAGTTTTGACATGTCATATATAACTTATATTTTGCTGATATATTCTTAGCTGTAAGCCTTATAAATGAATGCATTATGCAGGAAAACAGGAAGCAAATGACACTGATGGCCCTAGGACAAATATTGCTTGTGATATTCCACATTTGTAAGTCACTTTGGATAAAAGGGTCTGCTAAATGAGTAAATGTTAATGATTAAATGCATCAAAGTCATGATTAAGTCTTAAATAGTTCAAATATAAAATCTTTAGAAATTTACATTTTTGTCCATAAGGAGCTTATAATATCAATACAGTATCATTCTTAACTGCATCCAGTTATAAAAATATCTTATGATAAGCTGTGAGATATTAACGAATCTTCATCTGTGTGTGTGACTCACCCATGTATGATCTCTTTGCTCTCAGCACGTATGTAATGGTCTTTGTCCGGTGTGCAGATGCACAGCGAGTGTTTCTGACCCGTCCGGTTCTCACCGTCAACAACATCCACACACTGATTCAGGTTTATGGTGCCCTGTGGAAGTGTGCTGGCCTGAAACATAGATACACGCATTAGCAGATCCATCAACAAAATTATATAATAAACATTTCTTAAAGGGTCAGTTCACCCAAAGATGAAAATTCTGTCTTTAATAGCTCACCTTTCTGTCGTTCCAAACCCATAAGACCTTCGTTCATCTTCCAAACACAAATTAAGATATTTTTGATGATATCAGAGATCTGTCCCTCCATAGACAACCGCATTTGATCTCAGATCCAGAAACATGGTTAAAACATCAGTCCATGTGACATCAGTGGATCAACTACAGTTTTGCGACGATACGAGAATACCTTTTTTGCGCAAAGAAAACAAAAATAACATCATATACTCAATCATTCTTCTCCTATGACTTACGTCTTCCTTCATTTTAGAAAATATTACTGCATGAGCAACCGCACATGTGCATAATTTCACCTGGATGTAAACAAGACTGATTACGTCAAATGCGTTAAAGCTTGCGTTAAGATGCTCTAAAATGGTGGAAGACATAAGTCACGGGAGAAGAGTAAGTGATGCTATTTTTGATTTATTTGCGCAAAAAGTATCCTTGTAACATCGCAAAACTGAAGTTGATCTACTGATGTCACATGAACTGTTATACAGATGTTTTTACTACGTTTCTGTCTATGGAGGGTCACAGATAGCTTTCTGATATCATCAAAAACATCTTAATTTGTGTTCCAAAGATGAACAGAGGTCTTATGGGTTTGGAACAACATGAGGGTGAGTAATTAAAGGTGCCATAGAATGGAAAACTGAACTGAGCTTGGCATGGTTGAATAATAAGAGTTGAGTACATGGACATAAC
>JAUCMS010000052.1:3331125-3341393 GCA_032357445.1 Enteromius radiatus | reverse complement strand
ATATACTTAATAAATATACACAGTATATACAAATATATTATGTAAAGAAAAACTTTTATTTTGGATGCGATTAATTGACAGCTCTAGTAAATATACAAATATATAAAAATATCCCTATAAATAAAATGCAGATATCTTAATAGAATAGAATAGAACAGAATAATAATGTAATGTTATATTATATTATATGAAGGAGCATTATATGAAATTGCAAGGGAAGGTATAATTATTATGATTTCTTAGGTTGTTCAATCCAATCAAGGATGATTTTGTAAACATATTTTAGTTTTTCACTCAGGGATATAACATTTTAAGTTTCTAAAAATTAAAAACGTTAAAAGAACAAATCTAATACAAAATCTATACAGCTATACTATCATTATTAAAATGTAAATAGATACAGCACTTTGAAAGACCCAAGATAAAGGATGAAATAAATGTGAAATTGTTCATTCATTCTGATACGTAATGTACTGTATTTTTCTTTTTTACTTTCTAATCTTATCCTGCGAACGAATCTCAAATGTCTGATGTTTTAAAATGCCAGCATCATGTTCAGTGGTACATGATCAATACTTGAAACAATCGGACAGTATCTTGCAAAGTTTGCAGACCACAAAATTGTGAGTGTACTTTAATACTTCAGAAGCACGGTATAACTGGAGTCTATAGTGGCTGCTGTGTGTGTGTTCATGATTTATACTCACAGCAGCGAATGAGTAAGTGATGCCGAGCCAGATGGTAGATATGAGAGGAGGGACGAAAGTGAAGGCCAGCAGACCAAACACAGGCAGGGTCAACACGGCACACAGCACCGCAAACACACCGCGCAGCCCCACATAGTCCTACAGCACAGACACAAACACATGACTGAAAATACAACAGAGGACAAAGTACTTTAATGGCATCATATACTGATGATACCATGCTGTTTATATTTATATTGGGGCTGGTATGATTTTCAATGATTTTGAAAGAAGGCTCTTTTGCTCACCAGGGCTGCATTCATTTCATTAAAAATACAGTAAAACTGTAATATTATGAAAATAGTATTACAATTTAAAATATAATAATTATTTGAATATGTTTTCAACAGCATTCATTTAAAATTTAAAACTTTTGCAACTTTGCAAAAAATCCTGATGTCACTTTTGATCAATGCAATGGATGTAAATAGTAATATCTGAGTCATGTGCATAATGCATTTTTTTTTTTAACATTGTCTTACGATGAGGATGCCGACGGCAGCAGACAGCACCAGTGAACTGTCGTACACGGCGCCTGCGATGTACGCCGCCTCCTTTTGACTGTATCCGCTGTATTTATCCTGAATAAACTTACTGAAAACACACACAGAGCAATACATGAACAATGCATAAGAATGCGTAGAAACATCTAAATGGCTCATAAGTGTACCTGGCATCAGCGATGAAGGGGAAGATGCCATTATAAAAGAACATGATGGTAAGGACCAGCAGCCAGTATCTGAGAGACAGACGCTTCACATCCTGGACTCTCTACACACACAAAATACAGCAGCTGTATCATAAAAACATTGAAAATATAAACATACTAATATAAACATATACATTTATGTGTGTGTGTGTGTGTGTATATATATTGTGTTTTAATTTAATTATGTGCATATATGTGACCCTTATTACGAGAGTATTTGTAGCAATAGCCAAAATACATTGTAGGGGTGAAATTGTTTCTTTTATGCCAAAAAAATTAGGATATTAAGTATAGATCATGTTCCATGAAGATATTTTGTAAATCTCCTAATGTAAAAACTTCATTGTGAAATAGTAATGTAAATTCCTTTAAAAGCAATTTTAAAAACCCTCAGATTCCAGATATTCAGCCAAATATTGTTCTGTCATAACACACCATACATCAGTGGAAAGCTTATTTTTGCAGTTTTCAAAATTTTTAATTGACACTTATGACTGGCTTTGTGATCCAGGGTCACATATACATATATATTACATTTACATTTACACACATACATATATATGTAGTGTGTGTACGATAGATAGATAGATAGATAGATAGATAGATAAATAAAATATATATACGCATCAATTTATATATATATATATAATGATGAGTTTATTAGTATCATTATTATATTATAGTGCAGCAATAGCAATAATATAGCAGTATGGTATTCCCAACATATATCAACTTCTGGCATGTTTATCTGTGTCTCACCACTTTGCGTGACTCCTCCTGAATCACTCCATCCAATCCCAGCTGCTTCATGCCCATCTTATCGAGAGCACTGACCGTTATAGCCGACAGGAAGCCGAGAACACACAGGAACGTGCCTTTGCACATGAAACAGACGTTTAAGGCTCTGCAACAACCCCAGAACCTGAAAGCAAGAGTTTAATCTGTGCTTCTCACCTCCCCACAGCGTCCACTGCATACCATACTGAGACTCAAACCTCTGCGTCAGGAAGAAGTTCAGAACCGAGCCCAAGCGGGAGAAGGCTAAGGTCAGTCCAAACGCCAGAGCCAGCTCCTTCCCGCGGAACCAGAACGCCGTGATACGATTCTGGACAACTGAGAGATGAAGAGAGTCACATGAGATTTGATGTAACTGATTGCTTTATATGGGTGTGTTTGTAATGTTTTTGCTAATAAAAACGTTTCTATTAAGTGTGTAAAGATTCTGAGAAATAAAAGCACTTTTGTGTGTTGTTGGGTCATTTAAGGACTTTCTATCATAATGTAGATTTAGTATAATAGTATTTAGTATACAGAAGTAAAAATGGATGTTAAAATGTTTTACTCCTGCAATATGACATGGTTTTCAGTGTGCCAGACAGAATGAGAGCTGGTTAAAACAATGACTACATTACTATACAGTCCAATAAATTCAGTAGAAAGGAAAAAAAAGAAGCGTTTCAATTCTCAGTAAAAACTATGATGTGCAATAAAACTAGAGATATGCATGAAGGAAGTAAACATGCCACAAGGAAGTAAACCATTTAAAGAGATCAGACTCACTTTTTTTTGTTTGCAATTAATTTTGATGCCACTACTGATATTACAGAGTTCATTTTCTTTTTTCCTTCACTATAATTATCTTATATTTAGAGAATATTTCCTTTATTATTTTATTTTTATTCTTAACCCCTTGTATATATACAGTATGTACATCCACATTCCATATAACATGTACATATTCTAACTCTTACTATCGATATTTATTTTAATTTGCTGACAAGAGATTCAATAACACACAAACAATCTAAATTTACATATACTTCCACAATATTTATTGTTTTTATAGTTAATCCCTTTATCCTTATTCCTAATTTACATTTTATTTCTATTCTCTTGAGTGTGCATGTATGTAAACACCCAGTGCTCCTAAAAACCGATCCCAGTGCACACTTTGTGAATTAAACTAACCTAACCTCTAGATTTAGAACTATTAGATCTGTTACAGGTGAATGTCTGATGTCATACTGGTCAGGGATCCGTTTCCAGAACCAAACAGAAGTCGTCCGGTCAGCATGAGGGGCAACAGGTACGTCGTGCCTTTAAAATGAGAGCCCAATGCAAAGATAGCTGATCCCAACACAGTCAAGAAGGAGAACAGGAAAACGCCAACTACAGGAGAGAAAATCCAAAAACAAACACACGGTACTGAATATTGACAAGATTCAGACGCATTTCAAAACTAAAGATAAGAAAAATGTTTATCTTACTTACAGCGGTTTCCCAATTTATCAATGAGGAAACCCGCCATGATGACCACCACAGCATTCCTGGGAAAACAAGACAAGACTCATGTTGAAGCTGATAAGTAGGGCGACGCTTTAGACGGTCATTTTAAGTCTAAGTGAGTCTCACGTCCAGGCGTAGATGGCATAAAGCAGGTTGTACTCCTGTGGCGTCATTCCCAAACCTTCGATACACACTCCTGTGCCATTAGCAGTGCTGTTACTCACCGTCCCGTTCGGACATGTTAAATTCTGTTGGAGAAAACAGAGAGGACTTACTGACTTAGTTCCTAAACCATATCTAATATTTGTTACTCTCGTGTTATTTTTTTGCACATGTGATTAGATAATCTATGACATGGTTTTACAGACTTTATCCATTCATCTATACTGGCTCTGTTATTGTGATTGGATAGCCAAGTTACTGGAAACACAATAAGATTTCACTTTAGTGTAAAGGTAAGCGATCATATGCTCAGATTTATTCCTCTGTCTGGCCATTTGAAGTTTACGCAGCTCATGTAAATGCCATTAGCTTATCTCAAAATATCAAGGAAATGTCATCCCTCATAATATGACCTCTTCAAATCTGCCTAAAAGATGTGAATGTGAGGTCAGAGGTCAATAAGTTTCTGCTCACCCCCTGAAACTGCTCCTGCAGGACACTGGGGATGTCAAAGCAGAAATAAGAGCCGAAAGTCAGCATACAGTTAAAAAACAGCACCACAAACCGGTAATAGGCTGTAAAAAACACCCATTTATTCACACACAGAGAGAAAGAGGGAAGAGTTAGTCATCGTGTGTCATCTTACATCTAACCAAGAGAGAAAGCAACACGTATGAGCTATCAATCTGTCATGAAGTATGATATTTATTGCTTTTAATTAATAAAACTAATATATTTCACATTAAATCCATCCAAACCGCCTCTGTTTACAAACTGAGAGTTTATTTTAAATGGCACTGAATTCACAAACATCCTAAAAACAGTGAAATGCTTAATTTACCTTGTTCTGCTGCTTTGGCCATCTCGACTCCGGGAAAATCACTGCAGGCCTCCCAAATAACGACAAAGCAGGATAAATTCTTTTTTGTTTACCCGCAGAGATCAGGGTCTCCGGAATGTGCAGAAGCTGCAGCTATCTGATGATCTATAAATCATGATGAAATAAGTAAAAGCGTTCAACTGTGGGAACAGTCGATCCAGGTTTTCTACCGACTGGAAGTCTTCCGCCTTTCGCGTTACGTCACAGCCTGGGCGTCATGTGACTGGTCGCATGACGTTGTTTTTCGCAGCGCTGATGCAGCATTTAGTGCTGATTGGGCAATCATGAAACAGCAGAGCCCGGAAAAATAACAGATAAGATAATTTAATCATGTATGTTTAAACATGTTTTAAACAAAACAAGTTTTTTGTATAAGTCTCATAATATGCACGGAAAGAAAATTAATTTATTTAGGATATTTCATAATCTGTGGTAAGTTCAACGGACATAAAAGAAACAAAACAAAACAACAACAAAAAATAAAAAATAAATATATATATATATATATATATATATATATATGTGTGTGTGTGTGTGTGTGTGTGTGTTATATACTGAAATCAAAATAACACCGTTCAATGAAAACTAAAATATGTGAATAAAAATGAATATATAATAACATATATAAAAATAAATATATAATAGCATAATTTCACAGAAAAAAACGAAATTAAACAAGAACTGATTTCTCAAAGCGTTAAATCATTTTCGAAACGCAATCCGTACTAACGTTACTTTGTCCCTCTAACCGCCCCGTAATTGTTTACATTCGCAGCCTGTTGGAAACAATAACTTCTCAATAACAATAACTGTAAACTGCTCAGGCTCAGTTTACATCTAATGATTCCATTATCGTACAGCGTATAGTATATTTAAAATATTTTATAGTTTATATTATGTATAGTTATAATAGATGATTCAAAGGGATGTCAGCCTTGCAGAGAGCGAACACGTGGGAGATATCAGACTCAGAGGAAGAGAGTGATGAAAATAAACCATCATCATCACGTGTAATACTCGATCAGGACGCGAATGAATCAAACACTTCAGCCGCATCCAGGAGCTCTTACGGGCGGCCAGAAGACAGCAGCATCAGCGAGGATAGAGAGAAGAAGAGGAGGAAGAGGAGAACAGGAGAGGAGGAGCAGGAGATCAGAAGAGCTGCCGAAGAGAAGCGGAGACAGGAGAAGAACAAGCTCAAAGAGGAAAAACTACAAGAGCAGCAGAGGAGGAAAGAGGCAGCAGTGAGAGTGAATCTGTTAAAACCTGAAAACTTCATCAAGAGTCTGACGCTTCAGATTCACGCAGGTTAGAAAATACTGTCCAATCATGTCATCATTCATGTTAGTATTATGGTACTATACTATTATATAAACCCTATTTATTTTTTTATTTTATTTTAGTGCTGTCAAACGATGAATCGTGATTAATCACATCCAAAATTAAGGTTTTTGTTAATATAATATATGTGTGTAATGTGTATGTTTATTATGTATTTAGAAATGCACATACATGCATCTATATATTTAAGAAAATATATGTTGTTTATACATTAAATATACATTTATATATTATACAAATATTATATATACACATGCAAACACGTAAATATTTAGTAATTTTTTCACATTTTTTTGGATGCGATTAATTCTGATTAATCATTTGACAGCACTGTTTTATTTCAACTTAATAAAATGTAACAGAAATGATTTTAAATCTGAACATCAACAATATAATACTATATATACTTTCAATCAGAAACCAGCGACTGATCTGTTTACTAGATTTACTAGTTGCCTGTACAATTCCTAACAGCTTTAATGAGTTCTTAAGTTTTATAATATTTTTGAGTAGATATTAATATTAGTGTGTTTTCTCTTCTATCACAGTTTTTCCTTGATTAAACTAAACATAATCTCCCCAGAGCTGCTGCAGGATGCAGGCTGTGATGTGTTACTCAGGACTCTAGATGGGTTGCAGTGGAGGAACCGTATAGACTCAGAGAGCCAAGGTCTTCCTAACAGCATCAGCTGGACACGACAAGCCCTCCAGGTCACTGCTGTTTCTGTCTTCACCTGTCCATTAGCACTAGCAGCATAGCGGAGGCAGAAAGCTGTAATATTAATCAATTTTAGTTTTATGTGCTCATGAATGTCTCAGGAAGTGTTTGTTTTTTCATGTGCAGACTGAAGATGAAGCTAAAACTGGAGATATCGAAGAAGATCAGGTCCTGATGGTGATCTCCCATAAAGAGTTTGAGGACATGGTGATGTCACATAAAACTGTGACCAATCAGTCGGTCAGTCCTTAAACATATAGTGTAATTTTATTAATATTATATAATTAACATTAATTATACATTATTATATTTTAATTATGAATAACATACTAATGTATATATTTTATTTATAATTATGTTATGATCATATTAATTTTTAAACTAACTTTATAAGTATAATACATGCATAAATTATGATGATTTTATATTTTGTTGCAATTAATATTACTTATAACATTTTGTATACATGTTAATAACAATATTATGGTTGTTACATTTATAATAATATTAATATATACATATATTTGTATTATAATTTAGTTTCTTTGTCATGCTAGACTCCCGTTGGTGATGCGTATGAGGAGGCGGAGTCTCTGTTGCAGCAACTCTACAAATACTTGAACAAAACTTTGAGGAAATTTGTCACAATTCTAGTGATCAGTCATCGGTACACAAATCTGCTTATTATTAATTTTACGTTTCATAACGAGGCTGTTGAATGGACTGCTGTAAGTGCGTATGTGTGTACAGATCAGGATGCTGGGATGAAGATGATTTTGACACAGAAGAGGTCAGATCATTCTATTCTCACACTTGTAATTTTTCAGTAACGCAAGTTTCCAGTAATCATGTGTTGTTTCTGTGATGGACAGCTGCTGGTTTACCTCCAGCTTTATTGGAATGTGACGGTCAACTTCCTGTTTGGCTGGCAGGAAGTGACTGATCGCGTGGTTGCAGTTACCAAAGCTTTATCCAAGAAGCCTTACAAGTGAGTTTTTTCAACGATACAAAAATAAATCATTCAAAATGTCTGGGTTTACTTTGCACTTCAGTGAATGGGTGCCGTCAGAATGAGAGCCAAACAGCTGATAAAAACATCCCAATCATCCACACCACTACTACACATTATTGTGATGTTTGGCTCTCATTCTGACGGCACCCATTCACTGCAGAGCATCCATTCCTGAGAAAGCTGCCGAATGCTACATTTCTCCACATCTTTTCTGATTATCAAACATCTTGGACGGCCAAGGGTGAGTACATTGGGTAAATGTACACTGGGTGTTTTGTTCTCAGGGCGTTGTGTGGTGACCCTGATCTGGGGTTCTGTATGGACGGCTCGTGGTCGGCAGGTGTGCGGGTGGACAGAGACGGCCGTGGTCTCGCTCAGGTCTGGACACGGCAGGTCCAGCAGCTGAACCGCGTCAGTCCAGCTCTGGCCAAAGCCGTGACGAGCGTCTATCCCTCTCCTTCCCTCCTGCTGCAGGTGACTCTCACTGAACTGAATTCAGGGATGAACTGCCTTTAAAGAGGTCACATGATGAAATTTCAGCACATCAATGAACGATGAGCTTTGTACAAATCGATGCGTTTTAGGGGGCGGGACTTGTTTACTATTGTCCTTCTGCATTATTGGCACACTGTAAAGCTGCTTTGACACAATCTGTATTGTTAAAAGCGCTATATACTGTAAATAAAGCTGATTTGACCGAACGTCTCTCTCTATACGCTCTCACTCTCGTCTGTTTCTACAGGCCTACGAGGAGCTGCCGTCTGAGGAGGAGCGACGCATGCTATTGGCTGATCTCGCTGTGGTGGGCGGGGCCAAAGAGAGGCGTGTTGGGCCTGAAGTCTCTGGCCGTATACATCGCCTTCTCACTTCCCAGAATCCTCATCTCCTGCTGGATTAAGGCCAGATTTGTGGCAGTGGAAAAACTAATTTTGCACTTTATAAACAGTATAGAAGACTAACTTCTCGTATAAGTTTGTTCAAATTATGACATTCATTCTCCTTTATAAGCTTCTAAATGGATCTGCCATCAATATTTACTAATTAACACTAACAGTTTATAATATTTGTATTGATTATTTAAAACTAATGTCACTTTAAGACTGAAAACATGAATTTAAGATATGAATTGAAAATACCAGTGTATTAGATTATGGATTATCATCATTTTAAATAAATTATGAATTTCATTGATTGTCACTGTATTAAATACTTTTACTTTATTTAAACATTTAAACTTCAGAAAAACCAATTACAAATTTATATAAAAGTAAAATCAAAATAAAAACCATATAGATAAATTATATATATATATATATATATATATATATTAAGCATAAAATTATTTTAACTTATTTAAACTGAAAATAGTTTAGTTTAATACACACACAGTTTGTTGTTGTTGTTGTTCTTTATTTTTTACCTGAAAACAATTTAATCAGTAAGAAACCATGCAAAAGAGTACAAAACCATTCATTCATATATATAGCGAGTATATAATAAATGATAACCAAATATTACTAATAAGAGGTTAAACTGGTGAATAAAAGTTAAGTGAATAATCTGAAAATACACAATCTACAGTGTTTATCAAATCAGATATGTATTTAGTTGTCTTGGCAGAGCTGTAGCTCTCTGATATTGAATTACGATAAATAATATAACACTGTAATTAACCGTCCGATTGACAGGCTCAGATATTAATCTACTGCACTCGGCCTGTGCTGGTTTAAATAGAGGCCAGGAACACACTGACAAACTACTGATGCCAACAATATTTCAATAACACTGCTGCAAATTGTTTGGCATGTGTTGATCTACCTTAATATTTAAGATAAACCTTCTCAAAGTATCACCTGACTAGAAACATTGGCACTGGAAATGAGCAAGTTTATGAGACATTTTATTCTTTGACCTCATCCTGAACCCTGAATAATGATTGAACTAACTGGACAAAGCAGATTACTAAATAATAAAGACACTGATTCACTGGATTCATAATTGACAAGAAGTCCAGTGAATGCGTTTCGATTGTTTGGCAAGGGATGAGGGTGAGAGGTCAGAGTTGAACTGATGATGTGTGTATTCAAGCAATAATTCACCTAAGAATGACTATTATGTTATTTACTCTCCCATGTTTTTCCAAACCCACTTTTTAAAAATAGTCTCTTATGTAGGGCTGCACAAAAAAAAAGAAAGAAAAAATAATAAAAAATTAAAATGTGAAATTTGAAAGTTACAATAATTCTACTGTGAAATGTAAAATTTAAATGTGAAATTAGGAAAATTAAAATGTAAATTTGAAATTGAAAAAATTGTGACTGATTTAAAATGCTGTTTTTGTATATGACTATATTAATTGTAATTAATAATAATATTAATTATTACTGTTGTTGTTGTCAATGATAAAATAATAT
>JAUCMS010000052.1:3304764-3314869 GCA_032357445.1 Enteromius radiatus | reverse complement strand
AAGTGATTAGCACACCTGATTCTGATCATTTGAATGGGTGAGCGAAAACTTTTGGTAATATAGTGTATATATACACAATATATTCTGCCAATAAATGGCATGATGAACTGGAATTGGTTTATGCATCATTTTAAACTATATTTTCTCAAACCCACTGCTAACTTGAAAATAGAAAATTGCACTAAAAAAGACCAAATATCATCTGATTAATCCACTTGTGTGATATTTGAGTCTCTCACTACTAGTAACCTATAGATAATTCACGCTACTAGCAACAACTGCTTTCTGCATTCTATACTAACATGCTTAACTAAACCTTTACTGTTTTTTTAGCAGACACATCCTGAGAGATTTAAAAACCAAGCACAGACTGAACTGGGACAGGGTGCCAAGTCAGATAAATGACTACAATCTCATCTCAAATTAGCTCCAGCTCTTCCAAAGTCACAGAATGATCTGCGTGCATCGCGCCTGTTAGTCACAACTCTTGTCAAATCACTTAATTCACGAGTAAATATAATGTCGACCAGATCCGTGGAGGCTCAATGACAGGCATTCACAGAAAAGCTTGCTTCCTCTGATCTGTGTGGATAATTTGCTCACTCCTGGACATTATAAAGAAGTCTGTTGGGTTGATGCTCGATCAACAATTTCAACTCATCTCTCAAACTCAAATTAAATGAATCAAGGTTACAGTCAAAATTGAGTCTTGCATTCAAAACAAAAACCCTGTAGCAAATAAAGCATGAATCATTCTCGTTTTGCTTTACAATGTGACATATTTGTGGGAACAGTAGGACATATAATATAGGGCGGAGCTTAGCAAAATCAATTGGATCGTAAAAGATGTGTTGCACACTGGAACGGAGCCAGATGGTGAAGGGGAGGGGCTAAAATAAGAGGGCTTGGTGATGTCACCTGGAATGGATAGTCGTTTGAGAGGTGAAGCAATTTATGAAGAAAAATGTTTTTGTAAGAAAGAATATTAGTAACAAAGTGTATCTAAAAAAAAAAAACAGCACAGAGTAACAATATACATTTTGGATGAAGCTGATATACCATAAAGCATTGGCAACCAGAAAAGAATTTAAAGCATTTTTCTTAGTATTATACAAAATAATTGTATTGGCTGTTGGTGAGGATTTGAAAACATTACTACTAATTTTTGGTGCAAACAGAACTAGAATACAAATCATGGACGTAGCCTAATTATAGTTAATTTAACAGTAAACAGAACTGAGCTTCATTCTGCATTTCACATCTGAAGCAGCAGAATCCCTCAAACATATAAATAATAAATCTACTTCAGCTGTTTCTTCTCTGCATTTCGCTTTGATGTTCAGTGACAAACTGAACCTGGACGCACACTAAAGAATCCCTTCATTACTGACTCACAAAGACCCGGATGCTGCCGTTCTCATCAAGAACGCTGTTCAATCGCAAACACACACCGGCAAGGCATTCGCTGACCTAATAGAAAAATACACTTTCTCCAGCCAGAACTGTACGTGTTTTAAACAAACACACACCAGCTGCTGTATTGTTTGCATTACTGATACTGACAGACACGGAGATAACATTACAGATAACAGAGATAACCAGACCCAACAGGCCTGAAGTCCAGCGCAGAATAAACAGCATGAAGTCGTGACGTCCCTCACTACTGTAATTTGCACGTACATTTCAGCTGGTCTCAGCATTGCACTACTTCTGCAGCACAGTACAGCCTGTTAAAATTAGTGGGAAATTGAGGTCTGATTATTTAAAAACTATGCATCTAATTATAAACCAGCAGAGATTCATATTTTTTTGTATTTTTCCATTTATTTCAGGAGTCTTTCATTTTCTGTGATGTTTGATACAATGATCTTAATACAATGTGCATTAGAACACCTTGCAATTTGGGGTTAATTTAACAAAAAAGCACCAATAAATCAGTAAATATCACATTAATATAATTGTCTAATGCACAACTAGAGGCTCCACCTTAAATTCAATAGTTCAGCCTCTGAAACCAATCAAACCGAAGCGATGATCAATACCTGTGAAAAAAAAAACGGTTTAATAACCTCTGAAACTAGTTTAACCTTGTAAATAATCCCTTGACCTGCAAAAAAACTATAATCTCTAAATCTACCCAAACCAGGGAAGGCATTGTCTCCCATAGCTGGTTAAATCAGAGGCCGGAGGCATCCCTAAAGCTACATGTCCTGGCATGTAATAAATATATGAAAATATTGCATATTTTAACATCAGTATACGTGCATTGCAATAGTATCAATAACGAATCATTCAATTTTTCGACAGATACATACATTCAACGTCAATTTTTAGACAGGTACTTGATCACATATGAGCCATTATGAAAAAGCAGATTTGTAAAAGAGTCGTAAATATGGCAAGCAACATTTTTAACAATATTTCATTCGACACCAGGAATAATAAAACCAGCACTGACAGGATTAGATTATAATGATGCAGACATATTATTTAATGTCAAATCTGAAGGTGATAAAATTAATAAAAAAATAAATAAATAATACGTGTTATCTAGTGTATCTATTTTCGTAGTAACAATAATAAATACCACCAATAATTGAAATGACATTTCCTCAGATATTAAAAATAACGTAACCAACAGAAGAAGAATTTTTATTATAGCGAAGATTAAACAATTATGCAGATATATGTGCATAGTAATCGATAAATGTTAAACAGATATGTCAAATTAAGAAATTGAAAATAAAATTTACCGCTGAAGACCATCGCTGCTGATGCGCCCATCACTGCGAAGAACGGTGAGTATTCAGGGCTTCCCGACGACATTATTCCTCTAATTTCACCTCAAAACCCCAATAACACCGAGCTAATGCTGCTGGACAGGACAGAGCCGTACAAACGAGCGGGAACCGGGTTCTGAGGGTGAACGGTTTGGTATGGATCAACGGTTTTAAACCCCAATCAAATGATGGAAACTGCTCTTAACGGATCCTGTAGGATGAATCTGCGGTACAAAATGGCCGATAACGTCACCTGACACACCGCGAAGAAAATCCCATCCGACTCCTGGAGGGGGAGGAGATCCTGGAAAAACAGGGATGCGCGGAGATGCTTTTCAAAATAGAGCCCGAAAATGCTCAAGCAATAAAAAGCATTATAAAACCATTAAAGATAAGGCATCTGGGTGCAAAGAAGATAGGGATTTAAAGGTTTTGTGGGTTCGTGGTCTCCCCTATTAGCAGAGATGATAGTGCGCTCCGCTGCGGGCTTTCCCTTTAATACTGAAGATGTTCAAATCCTTGGAATAAAAATCACGCGTTTATAATCTGGGTGTGAACATATTATACGCTCAAATTATTTCATTTTATTTAAATCATTTTATTCTGACAGTCACCCTTAGCCTCAATGGTAAATATAATACGTGTTTTTCCAACACGGACGCAATCCAGTCTGTGTGTGTGTCTTTTAAAGTGTTTTTTAAAAGATAAGAAGGTTTTATGCATTATGTAACTTATAAAGCATTATTTGCCACACTGTCAGTATGATAACTGCTCTTTCGAATGTGAAACAGTAATATTTAATTTCATATATTATATTAATTTATTGGCTGTTTAACTTGATGAGACGCTCTTTTAAAGGGCGTAGGTTTACTAGTCACATTGCACGCGACAGAGTTTATTATTCAGAAAGATCCTTTTGGTCTATTTAAAGGTTTTCGACATGTACATCACGACACTTAGATATTCTGTGCTGTTAATAATAACGCGTTTTTATAATGAAGTGATATTATGTCACCCACGCAGTGGACTGTGATGCAGCGGATGAGGATTCCCGAGATGAAGGTCATTCTGAGCAGTGACGTCAAGCGCAGACCACGCCCACCACATCTATGTCAGCAAGAATTGAAATAGACTCTACTACAGACACAATATAATACGAACACGAGCTCATATAGTTGTCTATTAGATCTTTTCTTTTTTTTATATAGTAAATATTTAAAACTATATTTGTAATAATAAATTGCATTTGTATAACATGTATCCAGCTATTGTAATTCGTCCATATTTATTTCAAGTGTCTGCGTGCCTGGTGAACACATGTTGTTCAGGACACATGATGGAAGATCAATTAGTTTGGTCTCATTTAGCTGTGGGGTGAATCTGCATTATAAAGTCAATCATACACACATTCATGAGACCACAAGAGAGCTGACCAATGTCCAATTGTTAGTCATTTCTAAATGCAAATCATTTTATAAAAATACTGCATTTAATGCACATTCACTAAAGACTTTAAAACTAAACACCTCCATGCACAAATGACCGAACAGAAACCTTTTAATGACAGCTTGCACAGTTTTTATTCTTCATCACAACTGATCACTCCCTAGTTTGAAAGATGACGTCTACTATGAGCAGATATAACACTATAATTTAGGGTGTTTTTTTTTTTTTTTATGACTTGAGCTTCACATTCGCATACACACTCCAAACACGCCACCTGATATGGTAACACATCACAATGTACATGCACATTAAACATTCATCCACAACCAAAATATATGACCAAAAAAAAAAAAAAAGAGCAGAAGATATCCTTACTGATACTGATAAACAAACAATATATTAATGATGCTGCTTCATAGATGAGTTACTAACTTAAAATACGTCCAATAAGTGCAAAGAAAAAGATAACTCATAAAATGTAATACTTCCCACTTAAAATAGTGCTGATTATGCCTTCATTACATATAATTTAAGCAAAGACCATTAAACGATTAACAAAAAGCTGGATCTCTACTACACTTTTTACATTGTAATTCAACATTTGCTTAGCCACTGTAAATGTATGCATGTTTTTTAGGATTTGGATGGATATGGTACATTACAGACCGTTCATTCAGAAACAGTGCATGTAACATGTATGCATCACAATTTACTCTTCCTCGTACTGTTCCAAAAATTGCATGACTTCCTGTATTAAGTGCACATTTTGTTAGGAATTTGGAGGACTGCATTTCTATATTTTACATCCTCTGAGAGCTAAAAGCAAGGAAAAGACACGGAAAATGTTCCTCTCAAATTTTACGCGCATATTCAAACTTGCTGCATCAGGTTTGAAATCATGAATATATATAGTATATTTTTTCTTTATTATAATTTAGTTTGAATGCAACGTTAATGGTGTTTTTTGTTCTTTTAACAGCTCTGAGCGCTTTAACGGTGTAAAAAAGCAGCTTATTTTATTTAGAAAAAATGATCCGTGTTTCACTATAGAAGAAAAGTCGTACGTTTGGAACAAGAAGAGGATAATAATAATAGTAAATGATGCCGGAATGTTGATTTCTGATTTAAACGAAAACTGGAATGCCTTTGAAACTCGCTAAATGCCCCAGGAGTACTTGTGTTTTGACTGGAGGTTTATAAAGAGCTCATGTTTTCTGGTCCTCTACGTGTCAAGAACTCAGATTTTTCCCAATTGGCACAAAACTGCATAGAAGAACTACGGAAGCCCATTTCTGCCACTGAATAAAACATTAAAAAAGGCATTTTTGATATCTTCCTCTCAACGTTTTTCTTCAGAATTGTGAGTTTACATCTTACAATTCAAGCTTTATCTTTTGCAACTGCAAGTTTCTCTCACCATCCTGACTTTTTTATAAGAATTGTACAATATAAGCTTCGAATTGTGAGGTATAAACACAATTTGCAAAAATGACAAAAAAATAAGGTTAGAAATGCAAGATATAAACTCGCAATTTTGTCAAAATTAAGATTTAATGTCACAATTGTGAGAAATAAAGTCATAATTGCAAGTTTACATCCTCATAATTGTGACTTTATTTTCATGCAAGTGGTAAGAAAAAGTCCCAATTACTTATTTTTTTTATTTAGTGGCGTAAACAGGCTTCCATAAAGAATAATCACTCCAGGGGTCATATTTCACCCAATAATAAATAAAAAAAACCCATTGATGACCCTCACCGACTGTAAAGAGAAAACAATGATATATGGGTGTGTTTAGTGTATATCTAATACTTTGCTGGAATCACATCGATAAAGACTTGGTTTTGATTTAACATTAAAGTCTCCACATTTTCTTTTTTTTAAGATATTAATCATGAAAATTAAACAATATTGAATCCTTCCATACAAAACTTCATTTTCTACATCAGAACTTTCAGACTAGATCAGGCTTTCCTGTCGATATGAAAAGAATCAAAATAAACCTTGAGATATGTTTTGAATGGATAAATATACACAACGAACTTCATCTTCACTGGAGCTCTGGACGGATCCTTTAGTGCACTGGAGGAGCATCGCGTCTCCGCTACAACCTACATGAAGGGACGTCTATCCTGACAGGATGGAGCCGCTCTTATGAAGCCATGGCGTCTTTGAAGCCCCAAACCTCCAGCAGAGCGATCTGGAAGCTCTCGGCGCACAGCGGTGGGTTGTCGAAGGTCAGGCAGCGTTCGGTTCGGCCGTGGTTCAGCTCCGAGTCGATGTACAGAGCGTTACCTTCACCTCCTCCTTCACAAACAACACCATACACCCCGTTACACATCAGACAGTCTACATTTCTTTCTATACTACTCCAAAGAGGCTAATTAGATTTAAGAGGAACTAGGGTGAAAATATGATATATTACAACATTTAAAAAACATATATCATTTCATATGTACTTGCTCTGTAATGACTACATTCACACCGAATAAATCGCGCTATTTGCGCATAGTTAGACGAGTTTACTCGCTTCATTTGTACAACAGACGTCATGAGAGGGGCTTCTGTCAGGTGGCTTCAGTCTCTGCATTGGTCTCTGCAAATTTCTAAATATAGTGGTTAAACAGGAGGTAAAATTCGTTTTGGGTATATCTCATAGGCAAACTCTGGTTTAATGAATATTATGTATTTCCTTTTTATTCCTGTTTCTATGAAAGTACGAAGATCATACAAAGACGATGATTTTGTCCTCCATAGTTTCTGAATTCTGCCTCCACTTGCTAGTACTCACGTCACTACTAGAGCAGGCTCCTGATTGGTTAACGCGGCGCGAATTTTCGCCAAAGTTCGGATTTTTCAACTTGAGCGCGAATCACGCAGGATGTCTAATCGCGTCTTTGCATTGACTTAACATGTAAATCATTCGCGCTTAATGCTACATTTTCGTCCGGTGTGAACACAGCTTCAAAGCTGGTTGCTTGATAAAGTAAATCATTACTTTGTTAAAACAGCCGCAGTTTGGAAGTGCATTTATTTTGCATACAGTATGCATTCCTAACATTACTTTATCACATTAATTAAAAAAAAAATTTAAATTAATTTATTATCAGCAATATTTGTAGGCCAAAATGTTGCTTCTGATAGTGTGATAGTGTGCGGGATCACATTTTTTTATATTTTCATACAATATTGTGAAATATTTTTACTACTTAAAATAACCCATTTTCATTCAAATATATTTTAAAATGCAATTTATTCTGTTGATTTCAAAGCTGAATTTTTAGCATGATTACTCCAGTCACAAAATAGCACACTTATTCTGTTTATTTATTATATAATTTATAAAAAAATGCGTTAAGCTAACTGAGACTTCACTCACCGATGATTATGGAGTCAACGTTGCCCGCCATAAACATGGAGGTGTTCCTCGAGTTGAGGTTGAAGTGTCGGGCGGACAGAAATGGGGACAGGTGAGACGGGTCAGTGGCTGGCTTCTCTAGAGACTGCGGCCCTCCGTTGTCGTTGGCTCCGGTCGGTTCTTCATCTGCTGCCTGAGACGAGTTCGCCAGCTCCGGGTGTTTGATAACCACCCACTCATAACGCTCCATCTCCGGCTTCATCTGAAACAGACACGTCAGACACACACTATTAACACATCTCTGAAAACACTCAAAACCACACACACACACACCGTTTCAGTGGGCAGTCTTGTGGTCAGAGAACAGGAAGTGGAATCTAAATACATGCTGCGCTGGTTAAACCGCGGTTAAAGGTCTACACAGCTAAATTATAAAAACACTGTGCCCTTAGACTGGAAGTGTTTAATATGTGCTATATGATCATGTTTTCTTGTAGCAGTCAAGTGAGAATGTGTCATAAATGAACAGCAGAAACCTATTCAGCAGCTTTTGGCAAAACAATTGACCGATTTAATACCTTAACTGATGATCTGTGGATAAGAATACCTAAAGCTCAGTGTATAAATAATGACATAAATAATATAAAATGAAATTCTTGGATAAAAATCAGTTTTTATTGAATAAAAGACCTCAGTAATTTCACTTTCAGAGATCTCTAGCAATAAAAACAAAAAGTATATATAAGGATACAATCAAATCAGATGACCTCACTTTTGATTGTTTGTATTATTTTTATTGAATAATGCTAACAATTTATTATTTATAATTACTTATTAACATAATTTATAGTAATATGTATCATACATGCATTTATTTGCATAAATTGCATTAATTGTAAAGGTTTATTAATGTAAATATGCTTATTATGTATTATTGTAATACGCATGTTTTATATTATGAATGTATTTGCAAATATATTTATATATAACATTTGTAGATCAATATAAATACTGTTTGTTTAATTTCTATTCATATGTACCCTTTAATCACTTATACTGTACTATGTATAATTATATTTTAATGTTTAATAGCTTAAATTAAAAGTACTTTGAATTCATATAAATATACTAGCTTTTCCTCCAAAATCAAGTAATAATATCTGAGCTGCTATCCACGATAACTGAATAGCTCTGTCACACTAAGATAACGACGATTAATTTATTCCTACAACTGAATCTTAGCAGGAGCATATTTTGACAGATTTATTAGTTTATGATTTAATGCCATGTCAGCAACAGTGGCTATATTCATGGCAAGAGCAAATGCTTTAATTCATAATTCATAATCATTAATAATTGAGTTGAATATATCATTTTAAAACAGCTATACATAACTATATATTTTGTTTGAATATGTATACACATACAAGTACAGAATAAAAAGAGTTCACCTTTTGGCAGAAAGAAACATACAGTAACTAATAACTCAATTATGTCTTGAGTAACCGAAGAGCTATAAAATACTCCTCAGAGAGTGTAACAGGATAAAACGATGATGGATGAGAGGAACGCTAGTCTAGCAATCTAATGCTCCAGAAAATAGTGCCGCCTAGTGGATAATAATTCCTGAATACTCCATGAGGAAGATTCCTTCTATAACATATGATAGAAATACTCAAATTAAGGTAGTATATACCTGCATTATTATTTGCAAATAAACAAACAAATGTCCTGAAAACAACTTACTCTGAAGACGAAACACTCTCCAGTGCCGAAGAAGCTGAGCTTGTTCCCGCCCCTCTTCCGCTCCTCCCAATCAGTGGACAGGAAGGCTCCACACACCTGGAATATGATTGGATGAGAGACACGTCAGTCACAGTCTAACTGAGGTCCTCCTGAACAACTGTGCATCCAAGCTCACAAACTATTCATCTTACAGTGTACAAAAATAACCGCAGACCTTATTTTAATAAAAAAAAATAAAGTAAAATTTTAATTCTGTATATTATATACATATATGCACACATTTTTATTTGTGCTGTGAAACTATTAATTGCATCCAATTTAAAAGTTTTAGCTTTTATAATATGAGTGTGCAGTGTACATTTATTATGTATATATACACACGCTTGCATTTAAAAAATACTTTACAATAATTTATAATATAATTTGCATCAGTATAAATATAGACATGTCTTTATATATACACACACATAATAAATGTACCCAGTACACATACAGTGGGTACGGAAAGTGTTCAGACCCCCTTAAATTTTTCACTCTTTGCTATATTGCAGCCATTCATCATTTGCATAAAATCATTTAAGTTAATTTTTTTCTTCATTAATTTACACACAGCAGCCCATATTGACAGAAAAACACAGAACTGTAGACATTTTTGCAGATTTATTAAAAAAGAAAAAGTGAAATATCACATGGTCGTAAGTTTTCAGACCCTTTGCTGTGACACTCATATATTGAACTCAGGTGCTGTCCATTTCTTCTGATCTTCCTTGAGATG
>JAUCMS010000052.1:3294117-3304664 GCA_032357445.1 Enteromius radiatus | reverse complement strand
GGTCTGAATACTTAGGACCATGTGATATTTCAGTTTTTCTTTTTTAATAAATCTGCAAAAATGTCAACAATTCTGTGCTTTTCTGATAAAAAGATAAGAGAAGGTTTTAGTACCTCTCCGCCTGTCGTTCTGATGAGCATTAATGTTGGCTCATATCCCTCGCAGTGTGAGTAAAACCTGAATAAAACCATCACAAACCATATTTATACAGCATTCAGTTTAAGAAGCTCGCTCTTATTTAAAGACTGTAAATAGTGATAACGATTACTCAGAGGCAGCAACTATTACTCGTGACCTAAAAAATATACTTCTTCAAAAATGTCATATGCTTTGCTGTTTAGTCATCTAATGACATAGCCATTGTTAGGTGTGCTGTACCGGTTGAGGCTGCAGCCGTGTGTAGACGTGGTGAAGAGCAGCTGAGGTTGGCATAAAGCGAACCGCTCCGGGATCCACGACCAGATATCTCTGATCTCTTTAGCGCTGACGATCTCCGAGCTGAAGTTATCAGCATTCACGGCTAACTGGACATTTTGTCTAGAGAGACAACGGAGAAGAAACAAATGTCATGAATAGATCACTGTGCATCAGAGAACTGACACAACAGAAACAAGTGAAAGTGAGTGAGGAGGATGATGATGGTGAAGAGAGATGAAGACCCACCTTTTGATAGAGCTAAAGAACAGCACAGAGAGCAGGAGAAATGGAAAAACCAATGAAACAAAAACTGTGACACAATGTCAACAAAATGAGGGAATGAAAAACACGCAAGTAAATCAGAGGAAAGCTGTAAAACAAAACCAGAACACAAAAGATATAAACAGACATAAATACTAAGATGAACAGACAGACAGTGCCCTAAATATCTCAAATAACGACTTTGTGATTGGTTACTATTTAGTACTCTTCAGTACTGTACTCTACCTACACTACAAACAGTAGCATACTACACTGTTGTCACATGACTCCATTCAAAAATGTGGGGTTATTTAGAAAAAGGCCATTTAGAAAGTCTCTCATTAACATTAAAGGTACAGCTGCTCACTCAAATACAAGAAATATATATTATAAATAATTAAAACTATTTTCTATTAAAATATATTTTAAAATAGAATTTATTTCTATGATCAAAGCTGATTTTTCAACATTAATGAAATTATCCTTTAGAAATCTTTTATTTGCTGCTCAAGAAACATATCTAATTGAATTATTATTATTATTATTATTATTATTATGTTGAAATGGATGTTCGTATCTTAAAGCAAGTTAATAATTTCTTTAAAAAAAAATATATATATATATATATATATAGTACGACAAAACATGAACAGTGATGTTTAGCTCAGCGAGTAGCATCACATATGAGTCTTAGCATATTAACATTAGAAGTTATATTTAGCTTTTTTCCCCCACTTTTGTGTAATTTTGTGTGGTTTTTAAATCAAGCAGAAGACGTTTAAATCATTTCTGATAGTCAGTACGTATGTAGCAAAATAAGATGTTAAGCAGATAGTGTACTAATGACTGCTAGTTAACCTGTAGTTTACTTACTGTTATTGACACAAAGTGCTATAAAAAACAACAACAGTGTATTTAGGATGTAAACTTCATGAAAAACCAAAAAGCCAAGAATTTCAAAACTGACAAGTGCAAGGAAAAAAAAAAGTTTCAGTTTCTGCCTGCAGTGTCTACCATCAACACTAAAACGAGTAGTCATGTGAAGTAGCAGCCATCGATACCTCTTCTGTTTGACAGTGATGCCTTTCTGCTGGAGGGATTTCTCATTGGCCAGCTGCAGCAGCGTGATCTCTTTCCTGCTGAACAGGCGGATGGAAAAGGCCTTTTCCAGCAGTTTTTCGGGCGTCACGCTTTTCCCGATGTTCTGCACGAACGCCTGGATATCGCTCCGGATCGTTGCAGAGTCCTGCTTGGTTAAAGCCGACCCTGCGACGGCGCGCTGCTTGCGGTAGAACTTCAGTATTGCCAGCGCCACGCGGTAAAGCACCTTGTAGCCCTCCACCAAGTACACATCCATGACTCGCGCGGCGAAGCTAAACGGTAGGTCGCCCAGAACCCAGCGCTGCCAGTCGGAGTACACCTCCAGCACGTCTGTGGCGGTGGCCACCATCAGCTTATGAGCGGCCGGGCAGTATTTATGCACAAGGTCGCCGAAGGTCATGCAGGCCGACTGATACGCGAGGAAAGTCTGATCTAATAAACGGCGGCCGGGCTCGTTGCAGGCCAGCATGCGGCTGACGCTCTCGAAGCACTGTGCTTCATCGGCGCTCCAGTGCAGCAGCAGGGCCGTCACCGCCGGTAAAGACGGGCAGTACGATATATCCGGAAACTGCCCTGCGATGCACGAAATCACGGCATGCACCGATCCGACAGATTCGGCCTTGAGACTGTAGCATGGCACTGCCATCCCGTCTACAAACTCCGGTAAGGGATAGGCGGATGGATTGCGCTTGGAGTTGGAGTTGCCCACAATATCCCGGTAGACGGCGGCGTCGGGCGTGACGGTGCGACACGGGAGCGCTCGGAGCAGCTGCTGGTAAACGGCTGAGCGCTGGCTGTGGTTTTTGGCCCACTGACCAGAACGGGCATGCTGCTTCAGCTCCTTTACATCTTTATATTCGGTCTTCCCGGGAGCCGCATCGCGACTCACATCGCCCATCTGAGACCAGTCCACGAACACCCCGCAATCCGCAGCCATGACCTCTGACCTCACCAGCGAACAGCACAATGAATGCACAAAGAGAAACTACCCGGTCATATTGCTCCAGCTGTTGAGAAAGAGAGACATTTACAGCATTAATGGCAAAGCAGTAGATGTTAGGGAGGCACAATATAACAATGATCACATCTAAGCATGCATGAACATATGAATGTACTGCTTTAAATGCAATGTAAATGAATTAATAGAAAATTAACTGTAATATCTGTATCAGCCAATATTAGCATTTGTATCAGCATACACATGAAGTACATGGTGATGTACTGATATTACAGTTACATCTTGCATTAATATTGCATTAAAAGGATGCATTATTTTAATGAGTTCATGCATGCTTAGATTTCAACCAGTAAAGATGCAGAAAAGTTTACAAATTCTATTATTTGAATTTAAAATTTTAAGAATTGTTCATATTAATGCAAGAATTTGTAGCATAATTGAAAAAGAATGCATATTTTAGCAACAGCATAAAATATATAAAATTATCATCTATCAGTATCTGCATAAATTTTTCAACTCGTGCACTCCTAATAAACACACTAAAAAATAAGGGTGCTTTTTCAACTAAAAATGCACTCATTTATATTTTATAGTTTAGTTTATAGTTTTTCTGTAATCCTGTAAAATAAAAAAAATTAAAAAACAACATAAAAATGTGTAAAGTCACTCAAAGGTATCACATCCAGTTCTGTTTTAAGCCTCCTGAGCGTCCATCTGTGTATTTGTGCCTTTCTGAATCAGTTCATCTGAATTTCCGAATTATACTTATTAGATTTTGACTGGGAAAAAAAACAGGAATCCCCGCTTTCTCCATATGCATTGGACGCTTTCATCGAATGTCAACAACATGAAACTATTAGGATAATGCAAAAATACTCTATTGGATTTGCTGATGTAAGGTAATAGAATCAGTGTCCTAGAGGTCCAGGGTCAAGGGGCTATAATCCATTTCCAAAATGAAGTGATAAGTTAATAGTTTTTTAAAATGCATAAATGTAATAAAATTATATTTAAATACACAATGAACAAACAAAAAGCATCTGAATAAAACAAATTTGTTTCAGACATTGATTAAAATAAATAAAATTAAATAAAGTGATGTAAATAAATTGGATTAAATTAAACAAATAAATGTAAAATATAAAACAAATAACATTTACAATACTACTACTAACTAAAAAACCACCCAACTACAATAAAAAAAAAATAAAAGTTGATTAAATACACAAATCTTTACGGTATTAGTAGGTCTTTACAGAAGAAAATATTTAAATATTAGAATGGGTGTCCCTCACAGGAATGTTACAGAAACTGTATTACAATAATAAATAAATATTTGGTCTCTTGAAACAGTGCAACAAGCTTCCAATGTTATTCTTTTCAGAAAATGTATAGTTTTACTGTAGTAATGATAGCAAATAAATGTAAGGGTAACGATAATGACGTACGTCAGCAGCCTGTCAGCCAATCAGCGAGCGAGAGAAGCGCCTCATGCGCGCGCCGTCAAGCCCACCTGGCACGCGCTCTGTAGCTGGTCTAATGCTTCCGATGTGCGTATAACACTACTTATATTCCAACTTCCAGTGACTGACATAAACATTACGACACGCACACATTTCCCTCGTCCCAGTCAGTTTGGCATGTGTCCCTGACTGACAAATGTCGATATAGACACACACACACACACACACTAGTATATTGTATATGCAAACACAACCGACGCATGCAGCAGACTGGCAGCTATATGGCGCCTTCGGTTTTATTAAAAGAGACTTTAATACACGTAGACGTGCACATAAAACGGCGACGCTTCAGATTAGAAGCTAATGTGAGTAGCTCCTGCAGCTAATGTGCACTCAGTCAACAACATGCCGATGTCAATCCGTTTAAAAATCTGCAATGCAGCACTTCAAGTATAGGAATCGCTGAAAGAAGCGTGGAATTTAGAAAATGTTGTAACTGCAATATAAATTTGAATGAATCGTCTTACCTGATTTGCTGTCGACTGTCTGTCAGGCAGCGGGCATATTTGTGATTGTGCGCGCATGCGCAGTGAGCGCTACTGTCACATTGCACGCTGGGCGAAGAGATTTGTTAGATAGATATATATATATAAGTGAAATAGAGAAAGATATACAGTTATGTTGTATTCTATCTATCTATCTGAATTTATACTACCAGTTAAAACTTTGGATACAACAACTTCATAATTGTTATAATTGCTGTTTCTAGTATATAGTAAGTCTATTAATAATTACCTATCTTGACCAGAATTAACAAACCCTCTGTTTTTCTTTCAGCATTACTATAAAAGAAAAGGTCGTTCTGTATCACCTGACCTGTTTACAGTTTTATGGTCATCCCACTGGTCAGAGAGCTGCTCTGGTAATGAGACAACGCCCGGTCTTGTGCACAACATCTGCCCGACACATGACAGTCATTAAGATAACTCAATCAAGGTGGCATTGCTGCACGGAGACAGTTCTTGCTTTCCTAGAATTTATAAACTCACGCAATCCTTTAAACATTGTGTTCAACTTTAAATAAAGACCAACCATATAAGATAACAAGAAACCCAGTTTCCATTAAAACATCTGTACAACCCAGTCAAAGAATACATCATGTAAATATGGTAAATAGTTATATACAGTTGCAGTTCACCAACAGTTAATCCAAGTAATGTGATCCAGCATACAGTAGATGATAATGCATGGCTAATAAGTAATGAGGAAATGATGATTAATATGTGAAATGTATAGTTCACCCAAAAATTACAATTTTGTCATCATTTGTCACCAATATGCTATTTTGAAGGATATGATTAACCAAAGAATTGCTGATTGGCTTCCACAGTAGGAAACATATATATGGAATTCAATGGCTACCAGCAACTGTTTAGTTTTACAACATTCTTCAAGATATGAGTGTTCAACAGAAGAAAGAACCTCAAGATTGCAAGGATCATTTTTCGGGGTGAAACATCCCTCCAAACTTCAATAATAAAACATTTATGTTGTTTCTAAAGTCCTGAAAATATTGCACATCTCTTTGGCTGTAAAGGAAGAGACTGCTGTTATTCAGTGCGTTCACTAGAGGGCAGATGACAGACATAGGTCTAAAGGGCAGATTTGAGGCAGTTAACCGATATTGTTAAAAACAATATTAACACATATAAAAGTAGCTATGAATTCAATTCTCTGACACAGATCACGTGGTCACACTGGTGTTCATGCTTTCATTAGCAAGAACAATCTCGTGCTGTTAGATTATCAGACACATTTAAATAAAGCCAGTACATTGAAAGTATCTAGATCTTCTAGCTAAAACTCAGTGGCTCTGAGGAAAACAAGGTCATCTCTAGCTTGCAAATTTCACCGTTTTCTTACTCTATGGTTGTGTCAGATAAATAAGAAAGATTGTTAAATATAATCAATGGTTGTGAAACATTTGACTATTACAGGGCCATTTCAACAGTTAATCCAGCTTCTAGTAAAGAACTCATTTCTTGGTTGCGTTCAGTGATTTTCACTGAAGTGGTCTTTAACTTGAGTAAATCTGACTTGGTTCACTCTAAATAACACCACTGCATTCTCTATTATCACTTTATAGAATTGAATTTGTTTCATAATTGATTGTTGACTGCAACATTGACACTGAATTGAATAATGCAACTTAATTGATTTGAATATTAACATATTTTTTGGTAGATCTGCTTTATGCATATTTGAATTTGATTCATAATTGCGATAAATTTGCAAGTTTACTGAAACTTTGGGTTTCAAAACAACACTATTGTAATTAACGAGCGTTGCAAAATGACATTGTAGCTGGCTAAATAATGAAAACCATTCTGTAGAGCTACTTAGCATCTGAAATGAAATGTTTCATAATTGATGAAGAATTTATAGAGCAGCAAGCTGAGTGAATAATGATTGACTATTGACTTCTGTAGAGCTAGAATTTAATTAATTTTATAACTACTGAACCGGACTGAAACAATACATAACTAAATTAAGCTAATTCCATGTTTTCTGTAGATTTTATAATTGACCTTTGCAACATTGACAGTTATTAAACTGAACTGAATAACGACACTACTGTCTTATAGAGCTACTTTGTAGCCGAACTATTGAACATTTCATAATTGATGAGCATCGGCAGTTAATTAAACCGACACTATTGCTGTATTGATTCCTCTAATGAATAAACGCTGTAAATATATGTCACACGATATGTGAAATCTACCCCACTGATAATAACTACAGTAGGCCGAGGAGGTGGAGTTTTATGGAGTCTTTTGCATGATCTCGTGTCAAGCCTTTTTATCTTCCTCCGAAAGCAGCTCGTTTTCATAACGAGAGCCACTCCACGCTGGTTACTGTCGAGATGGAAAAGCCCAAGTTCTCTCTTTCGGCCCTGACAAGCACTCGCGGCGCCTTGCACATGGCGCAGATCTTGCTGTGCGTGGTGACGTTTGTGGTGAGCTACATCTGGGGTCACCCGTCGCACACCTACTGGATCTACTGCATGGTGGTGTGGGGTCTGTGTCCCGTCATCACGCTGGTCGTCACCGTAGTGGAGATGTTCCTCATCCACAAGCTGATCCTGGTGTTCTGCATGGACTGGGACGACTTCACGACCGGCATGGCCATTATGGCGTCGCTCTCCACCTTCTCCTGCACGGTGATGTTCGCCAACTTCTACATCTGCCGGAAGTGCATCTGGGGCTGGATGGTCACGATCCTCTCGGCGGTGTGCTGCGTGCTGTACTGCGTGGAGGTGTTCAGGGACAAATGCGACGCTACACGCTCCGCAACGTACGTGGCAGCGCTTCCGGGCTTCATTAAGATTCTCGAGGCCTTCGTCGCCTGCATCATCCTCGTTTCCCTCATCGGTTACGTGGGTAAACCAGCTTTGCTGTGGTGCATCGTGGCCTACGTAATTCCCTTGCCTTTAACCCTCCTGACCATCATCACCAACATCTTGACCAAGATAAAGAAATGCCTGCCCTTCAGCATTGATCGTTTGACAATTATTTTCCTGATCATATCCGTTCTGCTTTACATCACGGCTGCCATCCTCTGGCCCGCCTACAGCTTCAGGGGAAACCCGCGGCCCAAAGACTGTCCGGGGAACAGCTGTGTATGGAGCATCCAGTTTGTCGTGACCTTCATGACCTATGTCAATCTCGGCCTGTACATCGCTGACCTGGTCTTGACCTGCTTGGGTATCTGTGGATTCAAACGCTCTCAATAGTGTCACTACTGTAAACGTAAAAATAAAAGTCATAAAAGGGTGTTTACCATTGTTATCTCCCCAAAGAACGTACAGTGAACAGTTCTTCAAATAACCCTTATTATTTAGTCCAAATAACCTTTGAAATAATACTTTTGTGCATTGGAAAGGTGTAATAGAGTATAAGTGCTCTGCACTGAACCACCAATAATCTTTTTTTAAGAGTATCTTTCAAGAAATTGTCATGTTTTTCTTGTTTCTATACAGTTATTGTTTTGTTTTTTTTGTATTTCACTTTCATAAAAAGCTTGATTGTTCACAATAAATGGATTTACTTAACTTCAGTTATTTTTATTCTTATTAAACATTGTATGTAATATATATATATATATATATTAATATTTGTGTTTGTTCATATAATAACATCATTATAATGATATTATATTTTTTTATCATGTAAAAAGCTATTTAATTTCAGGAATATTTAACCTTTCTCATTTACTTCCTACTATGTATACTATATATATTTATAGTAGTTAAGGGTCAATCAAGACATTTCTAATGTACTTTTTGAGTTTAGATTTTGTAAATGTTGTTCTTTTGAACTTTCTATTCATCAAAGAATCGTGGATAAAATGCATCAGTTTCCAGAAAATATATGTAGCAACAGAACTTTTTTTCAATACTAATAATATTTAATACGACTCTATGATGCAATAGTGTGTCTAGGAAGATTATTATTATTAATCTTGTTTTTCTTTATTATGATCATTTTTATTTTTTATCTGCCTTCCGGGGGTTTTTGGGGCCCTTAACATACTCAAAAACTCCTGAAAATCGGCACAGCTAATTTGTACACTTACAGACCTTAAAAGTAGACAAACTATTTAAACTTATGAGACTGTGTTATGTGACTTTTGAACACGTTTTTTTTTTTTCTTCAACTTCACAAGGCTAAAAGTGCATCTAAAAACTCATATCATATAGATAGAAGGGAATGATTTGGAGGTCCCTGGTATAAAACTCCTTGGTTTAACATTCTGAGCATCATCCCTCACTTTTGAAGAAAACAAGTCTTTTTAAAAATGACTTTCGTTTTCTTCTCAAACTAACTTTTTCTTGGCGTCAGAAAGGTTATGGTGCATTTGAGATGAACAGAAGACTGAGAAGTCAAACACACGGGAAGTTTAAGGCTTTATCTGCAGTGGGAATGTAAATCATGCAGTAACGGTCAGCTTGCACTTCTCTGGCATCAGATGAAGAACAATGTGCGGACTGAGTCTCTCTCAAACTTCCCGGATTCTCGAGATGATTTTCTGCACGTTGGCTCTGATCATCCCGATGTTTCGTGGCTCCATGTCCAGTCCATACGGGATCTGGTGTGAGTTTGTCTGGGTGTTCGCACTCATCGTGGCTGTGGTGATCTTCGTCATCGAGAAGTGCCTGGTGGATAAACTGATCGAGCTCCTTGTGCTGAAGCACTCTTGGAATGATCTCTCCTGCGGATTGACCCTTCTGTCATCCCTCATGCTTTTATCTGCGTGTCTCATCTACTGCACCGTGTTTGTTTGCACAACATGCATCGCGGACATCATCTGCGCCATCGCTTCCATCTTGGCGTTGGCTGCGTATGTGGTCGAGGCCGTGATGTTAAAACTCAAATGTCCTGCAGGTTACCTGTCCAACCTACGAGGCATCCTGCGCTTCAGCCAGGCTTTTGTAGCCTGCCTCATCGTTGCCGGGGTATACAGCTACTTCAAAGGAGTGGAAAACCAGTTCCGGCCCGGCGGTTTGAACTGGTGCACTCTGGTCTACGTGGTGTGTTTCATTCCAACCGTGGTGGTGATCCCGTCACACCTGCAGAAGTGCGTGGATCTGCTGCGATGCTGCGATCTCAATAAATTGGAATTGGTGCTTGACATTGTTGCTGTCGCTCTGTATGTCTCTGCTGCCATCATCTGGCCTGTGATTGGGTATAAAAACTATAGAAGAGACCACAAAACCCACGATAATCGCTTTCATGACCTTAATTTGGTCACAGTCCTGACATGTGTGAACTTGGGGCTTTACCTCGCAGACCTTATTTGGACTTTGATTATGGTTTGTAAAAAAAGTTAGACAAACTCTAGAGTTAAAGCACGATAACGATAAAGATAAAGATAAAGATGTAGTTCTAAAAATTGTTTGTAATATGAATAGCAGAGTCCACACCACAACGATAACGATTAAGGCACAAAGAAACGATATTGTTGGAATCCCTTCTAAAACAAGTTTAACTGATTAATGATACAAACTTTGATAGCCAATCAGAATCCATCCTGTTCTCACGAGCTCAAGAATTTAAAGCGGCAGACGTGCTTGAGCTTAGTGTGGCCAAGTAGGGATAACTGCAGACCGGAGCAATGGGCGTGGCTAAAGGTAGGGGCGTGACAAACGGTCATGTCTAAAGGTAGGGGCGTGGCAAACGGTCATGTCTAAAGGTAGGGGCGTGGCAAAAAGTCTTTATTCTCCAAGTGGTGCACCCGCACATCAATCGAACTTTTATTTTTTCTAACACTTTACGCTAATAATACTG
>JAUCMS010000052.1:3264039-3279061 GCA_032357445.1 Enteromius radiatus | reverse complement strand
GGAATAAATTACATTTTAAAATATATTCACACAGAAAACTGTTATTTTAAATTGAAATAATATTTCACAATATTACAATTTTTTTCCTGGATTTTTAATCTAATAAATGCTGCCTTGATGAGCAGAAGAAACATCTTTAAAAACCATTAAATATCTTACCGACCCCACATTTTTGAACGGTAGTATATATATATATATATAAACAGTAAATATTTACCTAATATATTACCTAATTAAAGAACATACTGTATGCTCAGACTGATTATTTATTATTAAGTCTATAAGGATATAAAAAAAAGATATTCTAAACTATTTTAGTTTTGTAATCTGTTTTTGTAAAGTCATAATTTTGTTATAATTCTGATTTGAACTGTTCATCATTTACAATGGTTACTGTTTACTAATTAAAACCAGTTAGAGACAGAGTGACCCACAAACATCATAATAATTATAATAACAGAAGGAACACAAAACATTTAAAACCAATAAAAATGTTACCAGTTATTCATAAATACGTCGAGTGAAGTTGTAATGTTATTTTGAGTGATTGATTGAGGTTTGATGTGTGTTTCTGCTCACTTGATGCAGCGTTTGAGTGCTTTGGGGTCTGGAAGGTTAGACGGGAGTTTGGAGCAGCAGGCGCAGAATTTGAACGTTTCTTCTAGATTTTGAAACATCTCTTTGTGAGAGCGAAATGCCACCTTTCCTTTGCCTTCCAGAGCAGCCCTGTGAGAGAGAGAGAGAGAGAGAGAGAGAGAGAGAGAGAGTCATTCTGAACTCAAAGCCAGGCGGTCCTCCACTATAAGTGAGATTCTCACCTGTATTCTTTGTAGTCTTTCATGTTGAGTTTGTCTAAGATGACTTTAGAAAGACCAGGAACATTGGTGTCCAGAGAGTAAAAGCCAAACTGATCCGAGTAAACGCTGTTTGAACTCGGAGTAAAAGAGTCTGGGAGCGCTGGGAGCGGACCGGCCATTCTGGATCAGTTCTCCTACACACACACACACACACACACACACACACACAGTTCCTGAGGTGATGACAACAAGAGATTTCAGTTAATCTGAGGCCTTTTTTGATGCAAGTGCGCTGTATGTTTCTTTTTATTTACAGTTCATGAGCTCAGGAGTAGAAATACACACACTGTGACCATATAAGACACTGATATTTTCATGAAAGCTAAGAGTATTTAATATTTCACTTTAAAGGCTGTGTTTATTACAGTAAAACAAGTCAAATTGTCAGATATTATTATGGTTTTCTGTGTGAATATCTGTTAAAATATTTCATTTCTGTGATGAAATCTGTATTTTCAGCATCATTACTCCAGCCTTCAGTGTCACATGATTCAAATATCATTCTAATATCTCATTTGCTTATATGAAATATTTCTGATTGTTTTCAATGCTTAAAACAGTTGTGCTACTTCATATTTTTGTGGACACTTCGATACATATATATATAAAAGGATTCTTTGATGAATAGAATGAAGAAATAGAAATATTTTATAAGAATATAAATGATTTTCCTGCCACTTTTAATCAATTTAATGCATTTTTATGGAATAAATACATATATTTATTATATGCATATATTTTATAATTTGAAAAAAAATCTGAACAAACATCAGAAACGACATCTCATTGATACAATATTTCATATCAGATACTCACAAATGCATCAGAAAACATCACTAAAAAACATAAAAGTTCAAGAAGACCAGAAATAAAAGAGATTTCAGACTCATAGCAGCTGACTGGAATATTATTTCTAATATATTTCAATCTCAGGTCAGAAAAGCTTATAAACTAACATGAACTCAGTAAGAGAAATGATCAGTAATGATACTCACGGTGAAACAGCTCCTTTATGTGGCATGTGCAGCAAAAAGCTGATGAAGGTCCAGATCCAGTCCCCAGTAACTCCACCTCTCTTTGTCACGCACTCATCCCGCTCTCCTTTTTTGGGACGAGGGGAGAGCCTGACATCCGTCCAGGTCCAGGTCTCTGGGAACAGGTTCAAATTAGCCAGAAGATTTTCCTTACCCTGCAGAAGCCCTTCCCTTCCCCCAGAGTCTCTGCAGCAGCTCTAGAGTTACGCCGAGACCCCAGCTATTTATTACCCAAAACTACACTTACTTCAGTCACCCCTTCATACTGACCCGGAATTTACTATCGCATATATATATATATACACACACATACGTACACTAACAGTCAAAAGTTTGGAAAGGGCAAGATTTGTAATATTTTTAAAGATGTTTCTTATGTTCATTAAAGCTGCATTTATTTGATCAAAAATACAGCAAAAGATTGTGATATTGTGAAATACTATTGCGATGTAAAATAACAATTTTCTATTTGAATATACATTAAAATGTCATTTATTTCTCTGATGCACAGCATCATTACTCCAGTCTTCAGTGTGACGTGATCCTTCAGAAATCAGTCTAATATGCTGATTTATTATCAGTGCTGGAAACTGATTACTGCTTAATATTTTTTATACCTGTGATATTTCTATTTTTTAGGATTCTGAATAAAATGTTAAAAAGAAAAGAAAATCCTTTCTAACAATATACGCTAGCATTCAAAAGTTTGTCAAATTGTTTGTCTTTTTTTATTTGAAAGAAATTGTAACTTTTATTCAGCTAGCATGTGTTAAATTGATAAGAAGTGATGGCAAAGATTTATATTGTTAGAAAAGATTTATGTTTTAAGAAATGCTGTTCTTCATAACGTTTTATTCATCAAAGAGAAGTATAGAAAAAAGATTTGCCATTAAAACTCACAGAAAGAAATTATATTTTAAAGTATATTAAAATAGAAACCCATTATTTTAAATGGTAAATTTATAAATGCACACACATATACATACACACGGACAAAATTGTTGGCACCCTTCAGTCAATGATAGAAATAACTTTAATCTGACAAAAATAATAATAAATAAAAATTCTGTGAATGTTAACCAATGAAAGTCAGACATTGCTTTTCAACCGTGCTTCAACAGAATTATAAAAGAAAAATATAATCATCATCATCTCATGGGACAGGTCTAGAAAAAAAAAATGATGGTACCCCTAGCTTAATATTTTGTTGCACAACCTTTTGAGGCAATCACTGCAATTAAACGATTCCTGTAACGGTCAGTGAGTCTTCTGCACCTCTCGGCAGGTATTTTGGCCCACTCCTCTGCTCCAGTTGTTTCTGGTTTGAAGGGCACCTTTTCCAGACGGCATGTTTCAGCTCTTTCCAAAGATACTCAAATAGGATTGAGGTCAGGGCTGATAGGTCACTTTAGAATAGTCCAATGTTTTCCTCCTAGCCATTCAAGAGCGTTTTGGGTCATTGTCCTGTTGCAAGCTTTCTGACACTGGCCAGCACATTTCTCCTCCAAATCCCTTGATAGATTTCATTATACCCTGTGCCAGATGCAGCAGAGCAGCCCCAGAACACAACAGAGCCTCCTCCAGGTTTCACAGCAGGGACGGTGTCCTTTTCTTGATATGCTTCATCTATCCGTCTGTGAACATAGAGCTGATGTGCCTTGGCAAAAAGTTCAATTTTCGTCTCATCTGTCCATAGGACATTCTCCCAGGAGCTTTGTGGCTTGTCAACATGTCTCCCATGCGGTCCACTTTGGCTCAAACACAGACGGATGGTGCGATCTGACACTGATGTTCCTCGAGCATGAAGTCTTTCTTTGCTCTTTTGTTACCATTCGGGTTATCAGTCTTTTTCATTTGTCATACATTTTTCTCTTGCGGCCACGTCCAGGGAGGCTGGCTACAGTCCCATGGATCTTAAATTCCTGAATAATATGTGCAACTGTAGTCACAGGAACATCTAGCTGCTTGGAGATGGTCTTACAGCCTTTACCTTTAACATGCTTGTCTATAATTTTCTTTCTAATCTCCTGAGACAACTCTTTCCTTCACTTCCTGTGGTACACACCACATCACCAAACAACACAGTGTCCACCTGGAGCCCTATATATATATATATATATATATATATATATATCTACAAGATTGTAGACACACCTTGAATTAACATGTGCCTTTGGTCACATTATTTTCAGTCTTTTCTAGGGGTACCATGATTTTTGTTCAGGCCTGTTCCATGAGTTTATTTTTTTAAATAATTCTGTTGCAGCACGGTTGAAAAGCAACGTCTGACTTTCATTATTTAACATTCATAGAATTGTTATTTATTATTACTTTTGTCAGATTAAAGTTATTTCTGTGACCACTGTGAGTTTTTCTTTCATTGGCCGATGGGTACCAACAATTTTGTCCACGTGTGTATATGAAAAAAAAAAAAAAAGTCTAAAAAGATTAGGCTATATTTCTAAAAAATTATATATGAATGAATCTAAAGGGTAATGATGATTTTCAGAGACATGTAAATTAATAATCAATGAAAAATTGATGTGTTATTCTACAAGTCCTGTGTATTTCGGTTGTATTGGTTATATAGTGTAAAAAAAGCTCATTTACCCTATAGTCTGCAGTATTAAAATATACATTCACCATCTAGTTCAGACAAAATTCATAATACATGAAAAAAATGAAATCAAACTGTTAATCTATTATTTCTGCACATTAATGAAATTACAAAATAAAAGACCCTCTGAGAATTCTATAAATATAAGAATGACTGCTACATTAAAATCAAAACTATTCTAACACTTAAAAAAATAATACTACGCTTCAGCTATAAGATCAGAAACACAAACAATATGACAAATTAAAACAAGCCAGCAATTCATGCGTTTCTTGATTTTAAAAAAATGAAACGAAACAAAAACTTTATTTATCATTTGGTCCAACAGAACCTGAGATTGCAAATGAACCGTACAGATTTTAAACTTTTATACATTTTTTTTTTTTTTGTCCAAGAATCAATAAAATATTCTACATATTATACTCCTGGCCGACAGAGATCTGTATAATTACAGCGAGTACTTCTGAAGGGATTGTGCAGAGGGGAACAGCGCTGTACAATTTACAAAGAAAGACAGAACGTAGGGGTGTGTGATGTCACATGATCAGACCGACACACACCAACAGAGGGAGACACTGACCGACAACATTCAGAGGAAAAACACACATGAGACGCTCTTGAAGTCCAGCACACACACAGATCCAGACAGGTTAAAACATTCCCATGAGTCTTTGCACTTCAGCTCTCGTTCAGCAGCTTCTCTTGTGCTTCTTCACTAAAACACAACATTAAATAAATTAAAAGATGCTTCCCACATGTGCGTTCAAACATCTATCACACCTGGCCTTCCGTTCAAATCAAGTATCGCCATTCATCGTTACATTACCCATGATACAGAACATGTGACCACAGAACAGGATGCTGATTGGCTGTCAGAACGGCATTCCCTAAATCTCATTAATTCGGCACATTTCACAAGATTAAAGGAAAAATCAATATACATTATGCTTACGGAAATTAAATCTGTATTTGAGATATCCTGCACTGAGACTCTTTTTTTTACCCTGAATTCAGACAAAACAAAAAATAAAACTAAATAAAAATGATAGAAATGAGGGAAAACAATGATATAATATTGATATTGATTTTTAATTGTATTAACAAAAAATTAACATTGTAACATTTGTCATACTGCCTAAGTGTGGTTTGAATAAAAAAATAAACTTTTTTTTTATTTTATTTTAATATAATGCAGTAAAATATTATATCAAAGCAATAATCTAGTGAAGATAATCTTTAATAACAAATTATGAAAGTAAAAACCAATATGACAATATAAGTGTGGGGGGAAGATAATATAACAGACTATGTTAGTTATTATAATAATAATAACAACTATAATAATGACAATATTAAAATAAAACTGAAATGTCTAGAAGCTAGGAATGAAAAAAGTAAAGTGAATTTAATGGGAAAATATTGTTCATCGCCATGAAGGATAATTTAATATAATGGACACTGTAATAATAATGATGATGATGATGGTAATAATTATTATTTTATTATTACAAAACTATCATTTCCAGAAGCCTTATGGCAAACTGAATTTCATGGAAAAATGTTTTTAATTGTCATGAAACAAACAAACAAAAAACAAATTGAATAAAAATTTAAGCAGTAGTAATGCTAATACTACCAATAATAATATTTTATTATGTGTAATATGAATAGGAGGGCAAATGTGCTTAATTATCATCAAAAATACATAACTGAAACTGTAATAATAATGGTCCCCAAATAGACTTAATTTCACCATTTTAAAATAATGTATATTTTTCTTTTGATTCTGTGTGAAATGAGCCGTGTGAGGTAATTGGGTGAGATCGGCCGTCTGACTGAACACATGGAGAGAAAGGAGAAGGAGAAGTGCGGTGAGGCTCCTTCTTGACACTCAGAGCGGGTGTGTTTGCAGTGGGCGGGTCTTGGCTCAGCGGGCAGACGTGTGATTGGCTCAGTAGTTCCACCCAGACCCTCTCCGTGTGTGTTCAGCATCATCAGGGGTCTGAACTCATCGATGTGGTTTCATGACGGGACAGTGTCAGTCTATGCGTGTGTGTGTGTGAGCGTGTGTCAAAGCGGCCGCGGTCGGTGCAGTCCGTCAGTGTCCGGCGTGAGCTGGGGCGAGTGTGTGGCTTTACTAGACGTCCAGTCGCCCAGAGACGCCTGCGCCGCTTTCCTATGAGCCAGTCTGTGTGTGATGGAGAACCCGGCGTTCCCCTCCAGCTGGGACAGGACCACCAGCACCTGCCTGCAACAGGACAGGACAAAACAATGAATAGTTGTGTTTGCACTGTAAGGAGTACAGAGTAATGAGAGGTGAAACTGTCACATGGCTGTAGCTGTGAATAAAGCAGAACTATCAGCTCTGTCTCCTGACGAGGACGTGTTACCTGTGCAGCGGCGGCACGCTGTCGATGGTCTTCAGGCTGCCGCGGGTCGACACCACATTGAAGCTGTCAGTACAGTCACATGACACATGGAGGTAGTACTTTGGGTGACGGTTCTCCACGACGACAATAAGCCCCGCCCACCCGTGAGTCAGGTAGTAACATGTCATTCCTTCCCGACCCTGAGAAACAAAACAGCTCAGAAAACAGCCTTCCTCGTTGCTTGCTCTTCATTATTATAGACTTTTTTTCCACATTTTTTTTTTTTTTTACGAGGTTTTTGTTTTCCATTAAGTATGTGTATATATACACACATGTATGCATATATTTCAGAAAAACATGTTATGTTTTTATGTGAAATATACGTATACATAAAACATTTTCCCCTCACATAATCATTTTATTTTTTTTATTTACTTTATTATTGAAGGACCAATTCTCAGTATTAACTAGTTGATTATTAGCATGCATATTATTAGCATATCGGCTCTTTATTAGGCCCGTATTAAAGTGCTCCTGACCTTTCAAGCTGTGTGCAACAGCTCTAAGTGAATGAAAATATCCCACAAAGTTTTAAATCTAAAAGGCACACTTGTTGGGCTTTTGTGATTGGTCTGAGTGAAAATGAATAAATGCATTATTTGCCACTAGATGCCACTTTTGGAGCGTTAAAAGCTCACAAGCAACGGCTTTAAATGAAATCGATGAATCACCGATGAAGCGTTGGACGAATCTTTTGGGAGTCGACAGTAGAAGCGTACCTCGTGTCTCTCTCCCTTGTTCTCCGTCAGCAGGATGATGGCGTCTGCAAGGGTGGTGGATGTGGCCTCCACCTGCTCCACCATCACCTGTCGGGAGCTGTAGATGGCCAAGATGTACCCTGGGAAATCTTGACTGGGTCTGCGAGCGTTAGTGGGGCTGGACACTGCAAACACACACACAGAGTACCATGAAGGACTTTGTAGGGAATATGAAGATGATCATCAGCGTTCTCTGTAAACTCTGGTGAGTTAATGAAGCACATGCACTTAAAAGTGTGACATCAGTAGTGAACAGCCAATCACATGCCTTGAAACTGTGATTCATTTCTTACAAGTCAATGCAATTCACTAGAAAACATTAAAAGACAGAATTTACACAGCAAGATGAAATAAGGGGGAAAGTTACTTTTAAAAATAATGCATTATAATAGTGCGTCACTCCATAAAAATGTAATGAATTATATTACTTTTTATTTAAAGAAATGCATTGTTTGTGCTTCTAACATAGGACCAAATTTGATTTATCTTAATTTAATGCTGTACATGTTAAATCCATACATATCTGAGGGAAATGCATTGTTTTTGACGCCACCTAGTGTTTGTGTACCTGGTGTGGAAGCTCCTGTCAGGTCCATCTGCCAGTGATTAAAGGCACAGCAGACGACAGCATACTCTCCCGGCTCCAGCATCACGTCACATCCCACAAACTTCTTCACCGCACGCTTGCTGTGCGCCAGCAGACGTCCCAGGACCAGCTTATTCCCGTTCCCGAACGAGGCCCGAAAGACCATGATGCACAGATCCAACAGGTGACTGTCAGCCGTGTCAGAACGCCTGGAGGAGCCACACAGAATTATGTTGCGCTTGTTGTTTTATGATTAATATTTCACGTCTCATTCTTTATTTATGTGGCTGTTATTTACCTGCTGCCCTCCTGGAAAAGGGCAAACTCCAGCGCCGTTCTCTCCAGGACCGTGAGAGCCGTGACGGTCACTGGTTTACTCGCCCGGCAGGGGAAGCAGCCCTGAAGACGAACCTCCTGCCAGTCAGGATGAATCTTGCAGATATCCACCGAATCAAAATACCTGCAGGCATGAGATATAATCAGCACAAATTAAATAACTAGATTTAATGATAGACTGATATGCTGCTCTGGAGGATGATTGTGTATTTTGGCCAATTAGTGCATCAGCTGATAACAATAGCTGATTAGAATTAAATTCATATTTAAATAAGTATAATTATGTTGTCCATCTCATTTACAATCATTAAAGAACATGCATAAAATGTGAAAATTAATCACATAAAATATCTCAATAACTTGATCTCCTTTACCAACATAAAAAATATTAATTTTTCTATAAGAATTAAATGTCTATATAATTTCAAAACAATATTAAAAATATATATCTACTTATACTAAACTGTAATAATTGATCTGTAACAAATATGGCATAAGTCTATGTAAATGTTGTTTTCATTTATTAAAAATGTATTTAACAACAAAAATTATATAGTTTTTTTTTACCTTTGCAATGAATATTTGGTAAAATAAGTCTTTGTTTTATTTGGTAGATCTCACCCGCCATCATTAAATAAAAGTTTTCTAATATTTTTAATAAATATGGTGTTTATGTAGACCACATTTCTCATCAAAAAATACATAAAAATGTATAAATATATATAATATACATAAATACACAGGCCACCCCCCTACAGCACATTCCTCTCACTTCTGACCACTAATGAGGTGCTCTTTATTTCTGGAAAGCTCTGATGAAGACACAGATGACTCACTTAATGAAGTCTCCGTACTCCATCCAGAACACGCCTTCACTGCTGCCGTGAGCCATGAGCTCGTGACGGAGGTGCTGCGGCCAGTCGGCCCACTCGTCTGACCACGAGCCGTTCCAGGAGAACCGGCCCCAGGGGTTCCTCAGACGCAGCAGCCTGAACACACAACCAGATTCACAGCGTCACTGACCGTCAGAAAACACTTCCTCATGACCTCAGAAAACCTGCACGGACTACTTTTTAGTTCTTTGCATAACAGCATGAATTATTTCATATATTATATGCAAGTAGGTGTGTAACGGTACACAACAATCACTGGTTAGGTATGTTTTCAGCAACTAAACCAACCCTTTTGTTATTAAACAGTGGTTTACTGTACAAATTGTTGCAGCTAATACTGCATTACTTGCCTACATATTACTACATATTAAAGATTAAAAGCACACCAAAGTATTCAATTCCACTGCTATTTATTTTAAATTACCCTATATTTGAATGAAATACTAAAACTGGTGGTTTTTACACGAACCTAAATCTAACTGCAAATTTGCTTCTCTGATTTGTTGTTGTAAAAGAATTATTTAAAAAATTCCATAACAGATACATTTAAACATACGTTAAGTAATTAAGACATCCCAAACAGGTTAAAGTAATATAATTAATACATAGGCTGATATTTAGTGAAATGCTCTTCTCTAAACTGAATTATTTTAGCGAACAAATGAATTGAGGACACTGATGAAAATACTATTTTGTATACAAGCTGATTTATTGAGATGTTTCTGCAGTCGAAACACTAAATGAGGGACTTCTTTATTTATTTTATGGTATGCAACAATGCCTATATTTATGGCAAAAATAAAACATCTCAATTTCACAAACAATTCAAACACTCATTTCAAGACAACTACATAACCATTATATAAACAAACAAGCATAAATATACAAAAATACATATGTAATACAGTTTTAAAAACAAGAGTGAGTGAAGTCTTATTTATGTTTATTTTTCTTTATCTGTCATGAAGTCTAAAACACCATTTATAGCTTGAATTTCATCATAAAACTGACAGAATATGAAAGATTATTGCCAAAGGAGGCTTGCTATAAAACTTAAATGACGTTTTATTCACTGAAACAATCTTATGATTGATATTGTTTCACTGTAATGAGGATTTTCAAATGAACCACAACACTTTATTTTACGGTTACACCTATTAATCGCTTATTGCATGCATATTACTAGAATATGAACCATTTATTAGTGCTAATTAAGCACAATACCTCACTAACTTTTAAGAAGCAGCAAATTAGGAATTTATTAAGGGAAAAGTCATAGTTAAAAGTGAACAAGTGTTACTTATTCTAAAGTGTTAACAAATTAACTTCTGCATATCCAGGGGTTTAAACAATACCGCTTAACGAACCCAAAAGACTAGTGGTCAACTGAAATATGGCCACAACCGATATATCAGCCGATATTTGGCAATTTGGGGATTGGTTTGGCAATCCATTTTCAAATTATTTTACATTTCTTAAATATGAATTAATATAAATAAAAGTTATATCGGCCTAATATTGCTGCTTTCCAAAATATCGGCATCAGCCTTCACCAAAACCACTAAACAAGATCCGTGCTGAACGCTGTGTGTCATCTTTTGAGTCGTATGGGTATGGGTGAACAGTATGTGTGTTGTGAACGTGTCTGACCTGTAGCCCTGAACATCCCTGACGTCCAGGATGGAGTAGGCGTGTCGTGGGCGGAGCCCCAGCGATTCATACACAGCATCATCCACCTTCATGTTACCGCCTCCACAGGACGCCCCCATGAGAAAGCTGAGAGACACACACAAACATCACAACTCACATTACACTACTATAGAACTAACTTTGATACTTTTTTTATCATGACTTTGAATTAGTTTACATATAGTCCATTAGCAAGTATTTAGTATTTTGCTTTGCGTTTTTGGGTCATTTTTATTTTTAAATACGCATTTATAGTTTTCATTGCATTTTATTTCAGTTGTTATTATTTTAGTACATCATGCTAAACCAAATAAAAACCAGAAAGTACATTTTGAAAACTTAAAATACTATATATTTTTTGTAATATATTTTATTTTAATTTGAGTTTTTGTAAATGATTTTAGTTCACTGTAATAGGTACATACTCTGTTATAAAAATACCATATGAATATTCAAATTGACAAATATACCTAAAATACAACATTTCAATATTTTTTATTTAGATAAATCATTCATTATTATTTTTTATATAATATTTTTATTTTCAAAACCAAATAACTGAATCACAAAAAAACAACAACAAATGGACAAACATAAATATTTTAGTTTAAATATAATAATTACTTTTTTATTGATTACAATAACACTTTTCTGTTTCTTTAAGATATAATGATTAGTATATATTCTACCATAATAATTAGAAACATAATTCTTGCAGTGATATAACTAATGCTAGTAAGCGGACACTAACTGTCCTTTAATCGCGTAGAAATACTTAGTAACTATCCAATTTGTAGTAATACTCTTTAGAGGCTTTTCTTTTAATTCATTTATTGGCTTTTTGCCTTTATTATAAAGGATAAAAGAAGCCTTGTCATCTCCTAATGTGCCTTGAAATCAGCGAGTCCAGAGCACAGTGAATAAATTACAGGGCTCGAATTACAGGACAATTAGTCTGATAATGTGGAGCGTGTCGCCGTACCCCGCCTCTTTGGAGCTGAGCATCTTGGCCCATATGAGGTCCGTGTCGATGGGCTCTTCGCGAGGGTTGGTTGAGCTGACCTGCAGCATCAGACTTTCACAGGGAGCTCCGGTGAGCGTCGCCAAACCCTCGATGGCTCGACCGGCCTGCAGCGCAAAATAAGAGCCGTGCAGCTTCGCCAGAGCCTTCTCTATCAGCGCCACCCACAGCTGCCTCCGCTGGGCCTGTCCCAGACAAAAACACTGATTATTAATACTAACACAAGCCATCAGCAGGAAGTGATGTTTTCAAACATACAATTTAGAATTGCCTATATACACAACTTTGTAACAAAAAAAACGTTACAATATAATTTTATTTAATATAATTATGTTACATTTTTAATTATAATAGCATTTTAAGGTCACACTTTATACTATTATTAGAATGTATAAAATTTTTATTCTAATAATAGTGTGTTCATACATTTATACAGTTACATTCAGTAATAATAATAATAACAATATTTCTAAATAAAATTCAAGTTAAACATTAATTTAAAACATTACAATCTTTACAATATTTAAAACTTTTTTCACTACCTTTTTAAATAACTTATAGTATCGGTCTAAAATATTTGCATACACATTAAGTCGATAATAAATGCATAGATAATTATTTATTAATTTTTACTAAATAATTATTTTATGACTTCCTGGCACAAAGGTAAAATGAAATCATTATTTTACAATTAACTTATATTTTTCGCTGCACTATTTATTGTATATTAATAATTTTGGATTCTTTAAACAAAATTATAATACATACATACCAGTTACATAAATACCATATGAATATTGAAATATTATACAGCATATATAATTCATTTTAACCTTGTTCACTTATTTCTCTCCTGCCGATTAATTTTAGATTTTTGAAGTTTAGAATTTTGCACATATAATAATCAATAATAATTATTATTCACATTACATAATTATTTTACAACTGACAATTTCTTGCTACATGACATTGTTTACCAAGTAAAAATGCACAATACTTTAATTACAGTTTACCTTTTGTTTGTTAACATGTCTTTATTTTTCAAATAAAAGTAGATCTTTATTTATACATAAACATTTATTCAATATTTATGCATTTCAGCTATTTGCTGGTTTTTACAATCAACAACAACTAATTAATCACCACCTCTGGTTGTTTCACAGGTAAAATGTGCAATTATTTACTTCGCATGATAACAGCTGAGTTCTCAAATAATCATGATTAGAGTATTAATTGCAACATCAGTCCTAATAAAACAAACTCAAACCTGTGAGAAGAGCAGGAAGCCGTATTCGTCACAGGGCAGCATGTCATCCACCAGAACGGTCGTCCACGTCCCGTCCTTACAGAGTCGTACCTGATACGCTCCCTCCTGGCATATGGTTCTGGTGATCATCACACGCTCCACCAATTCAGGCCGCTCGGCCAGCACCGCCAGAGCGCTTAAAAACCTGTGAAAGAGTGTGCTGTGAGACGAGAGACGCGCTGCCAGCATTTCACTCCTACGTCACTCAACTAATCTGAGGCTGTGCACAAACAACTGGACACCACTCGAGGACACGTGACCTTACAAAAGGGATTTCATGTCCATAGAAAGCACATTAAATAAGTCAAGTGTCTACTTTGAAGAGTAAAATGTCGAAATTTGGTTGAAAGAATTACATTTGTGCTAATCTGCACACATTTCTAGTACAAAATCAGACGCGCTTCTCTTACCAGCAGTTTCCCAGAAGGCCTTGCAGGATATCTGAGGGGCGGGGCGTCCTGAACACAGACCACTTCACGCCTCGATCCTTGAAGTTATTGCAGTTGATCTCGTGAGGGCGGAGCCACTTTTTGATTCGCTGCTGGACGCTGTCGTTCTCGGGGAACCCGACCGAACGCGGACCGGGAGGAAAACTGTCATCCACGAAGTTCACGGCGTTCTACAACAAACACAAGAACTTAGCAAGATAGCCACACACACTCATAAACCAGAACTGACCTTTATTAAACCATGTGGGTTTTTTTTTTTTTTTTACATATTTGACCCTGCAGCACAAAAGCAGTCTTAAGTGGCTCGGGTATATATGTAGCTATAGCCAAAAATACACTCTACGGGTCAAAATTATTGATTTATCTATTATACCAAAAATCATTAGGATACTAGGTAAAGATCATGTTCCATAATAATATTTAGCAAATTTCTTACCGTAAATATATCAAAACTTACATTGCTAAGAACTTCATTCTGACAACTTTAGTGGTGATGTTCTCAGTATTTAGATAGTTTTGCACCCTCAGAATCCAGAATTTCAAATAATCTTATCTCAGCTGAATATTGTCCTTTCATAACAAACCATACATCAACCCAAACATTATTTATTCAACGGCCAGACGATGTATAAATCATCCTTGTGGTCCAAAGTCACATTATACGTTTACAAACTTGAAATATATTCTGAATAAATATGCTGTAAAATAAGTCTTACTTCAAAAATAAAATATGTAGATGTTATGTGCAATCTTTAAAATGCATATAAAATTAATTGCAATTTTAATATAACATTTTAATAAAAATTTAGTTTTTTTACATTCATTCGTTACCATTAAATAAATAAATAAATATATATATATATATATGGCTATCATTGGGATCATATATAGATACACAAACACATATGTCTGTGTGTATATGTACAGTATGTATATGTATCAAGAAACAACATATACACACATATATACAGTATCTCACAAAAGTGAGTACACCCCTCACATTTTTGTACATATTTTATTATATCTTTTCAAGGGACAACGCTAAAG
>JAUCMS010000052.1:3234075-3263939 GCA_032357445.1 Enteromius radiatus | reverse complement strand
GCTGTGTGTTGAGTTATTTTGAGGGGACATCAACTTTACACCATTATACAAGCTGTACACTGATTACTTTACATTCTCTCAGAGTTTCGTATCTTTAGCGTTGTCCCTTGAAAAGATATAATAAAATATGTACAAAAATGTGAGGGGTGTACTAACTTTTGTGAGATACTGTATATGTAGTTAATAACAATTTTACTATATTTTATAAATAAAAATATGAACATTTATGTAGATCTCATTTACCATGTGCACACAAACAGAGAATTGTTAATTTTCACCTTATTAACCCTAAAAATACACAAACTTTGACCCTAAATCATCTACTGTTCACTTTGTTAGTGTGTACATCTTCACAGAGTCGACATATGCATCAAGCAAAGACGCAGCGAAGAGTGAAGAAACATGTAAACCTGCAGTAAAGCTTCAGCAGCAGATATTCTGCAGGAATAAAGCTTCAGACGTACAGTATATCCTCTCACGAGCCGCCGCAGCTCTCAGCGCACCTGATTTTTTCTCTTTTGCAGGAAACGCGTGTATGCCGGAGAAATAGGGGTCATTGTGACTCTGGGGAGCCGTTTAATTGCTGCTGCAACCGTTTCTAAAAATACGCCTCCCAGGTCGTAAGCGCAGACGGACGCGGATCGGAAGGGATGCTGGGAAAACAGATGAAACCCCATTCGCAAAGATGACTTTTATTTCAATATATAACATGCAGAAAATACATCATTGAATAACTTAATTTGCAATGCATCGTCTTTCATTACGCAACTACTCTGAAGCGAGCACATCTGGGTCAAATCACAGCTGCTAACATTCAGCCAGATCTGATCAGAAGTAAAACAGGCCGGATCAGATCACTCAGAGCATCCTCAGAGACACATTTACGCTGTAAACACGAACGCCCCGAAAACACCCAAGGACCATCGAGTCACGCAGCAAAAAAGCAAAAAGATGTACTTCCTCTCAGAGAAAACCTAAGCATTCATATCATGTCGCATCGACCCTCCTGCGGAAATAAGGCTTGTAGTCCAGAAACCAGAGAACATGGAAGATCTCAAGAGGTCACTGGAGAAGCATTCGGGACTGCTAGTGTCTTTGAGCAGCATCCAAATATATATTTAACCCCAACTCTTACTGACAGGTAATATTGAGATCATATTGTTATACATAACTACTGCTTTTTTTATTTATTGTTTTTACGTGTGCATTAAATTTGTTTTTCAAATGCATGAAGATCTTTACATCAGGTAATATGTATATTATACGAAATATCTTATATTTAAATATTGTGCAAATTCCTTATATATATAAATATAAAATGCTATTTTTTATGTATATCTGATTTGCCATCATTACATGTGCACTGTATAATGGAAAATTAGTTTTAATAAATATCATGTAATATTTTAATTCACACAGATATCATATGCTATTATTAAAGAACATGTATAATTCACAATTAATATATATTTAATTATTTATGTAGTTTAATTAATAACATTTGGATCTCATTAGAAATTATTGAATATGTAAATGATCTCAAATTTGAATACTTTTTAATAAATAATATGGTGTAAATTAGTTGTTAATTGTTTAAGAATGTATGTTATACCATCATTAAATAATAAAAACACTACCAGTCAAAAGTTGGGAAACGCTAAGATATATAAAAGATGTTTCTTATGTTCATTAAGGCTGCATTTATTTGATCAAAAATACAGGGAAAAAAAGTCATATTGTGAAATATTTTAACCATGTAAAAAAAACAGTTTCTATTTTAATATACATTACAATATAATTTATTTCTGTGATCAAAGATCCAGCAGTCATTACTCCAGTCTAAAGTGTCACGTTCTCTGCTCAATAAAAAATGATAAAGAACAGCATTTAATGAAGATACTGTATATATTTTTTCTAACAATATAAATCTTTGCTATCGCTTCTTTTCAATTTAACACATCCTGGCTGAATAAAAGTTTGAATTTCCTTCAAATAAAAAATAAATACAAATCTGCTGACACCAAACTTTTGAATGGTACTGTATATATTTCAGAAAGGATTTCCATTTAAAATAAATGCCTTTCTATCCAACGTTTTATTAATTCAAGTTTCCTAAAGAAAAAACACAAACATCGCAGGTATAAAAAAATATTTAGTTTCTAGCACTGATGATAAATCTATTTCTAAAGGATCATGTGACACTGAAGACTGGAGCAATGAAAATTCAGCATTGATCACAGAAATAAATTAGATTTTAATGAATATTAAAATAGAAAAAAATATAAAATGTGTTTGACTGGTTGTGCATTTAATATCCATACATTTACATAATAATTATTGTATTTAATTACTGGGTAATTGTTTTATTCAAAACATACTTGGTTTTATCATGGTTTAAGCTACTCTGAATAACATCCTCAACTAGACAAATATATTTAGCTACTAATGACACTAACAAGTAATTATTGGCAGTTACTGGAGATCATTAACTGTCGTTCTTCATCAAACTTGATTTTAACCTTTGGACCGTCACAGAAAACACAAAGGACAATCTGATTTGACTACCAAAATAAAAACATTAACCAGAGGCATCTATTTCTCAGGACGTCAGAGATAACAAAAAGCTTTGAAGTTCCTAGAAACATTCAACTCCTGATTAAAGAAGATTTTTGAGGAGCTGCTGAACTTGTATTTATGAGTCCCAGAAGTGTTCAGTTTAAATGAGGTACTCTGCTTAGAGCAGTTTCAAACGCAAATGATAAAGTGCCTGAACACCTTTGTGTTCTTTTATGAAATCTTTTATTGAATATGGAAAAAGATCAAGAACTAGAAATTAGCATTTCAGCCCCATCGGCTGTGAATCATTACACACTTCACTGGAGCACATGGCCACTAACTTCTGCGAGACGCTCCGTAAATGTCTCTTTTGTCTGAACAGAACACTGTGAGCTGAACAACATGCATTTATCATCTCCTCAAACACAGTCTGAGCATTTTCTCCTCCAAGAAGGTCAGAAATATATCAAATATTCAGGAGATACGAGGGGCACTGCTGTTTTTATGCTCTGTGTGTTTTTGATACTGGCTCAGCATCAGAGCTGCGGTTTGATAGCAATGAAACGTCAACAGAACAGAGTAGCAGGATGTTTAGATAATGGAGCATGAGTATTTAGGCAGGTCAAGTGTGTAATAAAAAGATATATATTACAAATGAGACCACTAGAGATGAACCGGGGAATCGATCACTGACATTTAAACTGATATTAAAAACAGATGGTTCATTTATAATTAATAAAGTACATCTATTGTGCTGAATAAGGTCTAGAATTTGGTTCTCAAGCAGAAAATCAGTATATTAAAAGGATTTCTGAAGGATCGGGTGAAGCTGAAGGCTGCAGTAACGATGCAAAAATTCAACTTTGATCAAAGGAATAAATTAGATTATAAAATATACTCAAATAGAAAAGTGTTAGTTTAAATTGCAATAATATTTCACAATTTTAATGTATTTTTGTGATCACGTAAACGCAGCCTTAGTGAGCATAAGACACTTCTTTTAAAAACAAAAACTCTAAACTCTTTTACATCACTTTTGGATATCAGGTTAAAATTTGTAAAAAAAAATCTGATAAAATAATGTGGACAAACTACATCATTTAACAGTAGAATAAAAATTATTATGTAAAATAATAAACTACATCTATCTATATATTTTTACATGGAAAACATTGCGCCATTTTCATGGTTAAATTAAATGGACAGTTTTAAATTGAATTCACCAATTCTGACAAAATTCTTTTTTATATCATTGTAATATCACTTAAACTATGTATCATTCCCAGGACTTATTCATATGTTTGTGCATTTTGGGTAAATCGTGACTATGAACTTTTTTTTTGGTAAGTAATGGTCAGAATTTAAATAAATTACAATTACAGAATTTAGCTAAAACGAGGGAACAAATTAATACATTTTATTTAAAAACGTGGCTGCAAATTAAGAAGTTTTTTTCTGCGTATCATTTGCAGGACTCAGAGTATCAGACAATATGTGCTAAAATCAGTATCATATATGTCAAAAAGTAAGAATCTCTAGACACTACTTAAGAAGTTAGGGCTAGGACAATACTTAGATGTACTGCGAATAGAGGAATTGTTCTGCATTCATTCTGATATTATCGAAATGCATTGCGATTCTTTCTTCAATTGATTCTGAGCCTAGTTTTTAACATCAGATGGCAGCGCACACTTTAGAAACAGCTGTACCGTGCTTGATTCCAGTTACTTGTACACACACCACTTCAACATAAAAATAAATGCATATAAGAAAATGAAAGTGTTTTTTGACCTTGCATGCATGTTGTTGGGACTCCCAAAACCAAAATATGACCCTTTCATTTAACCAAAATAAGGGCATTTTATCTTGTGTCACAAAAGGTGCAAGTATGTTTGTTTCTCTGCACAAAGCTCAGAATCGAGATGCATTCCGATAATCTCAGAAACGCTCTATGAATCGATTTATTGTCCCAGCCCTATTCAAAATACTATATAAATAATCCACCAGTGTCTTACCTCTCTACAGAAGCTGACGATGTTTTCCCATAATTCCTTGGCCTCTCCCTCGTCCGTGCGCCTGCGGGCCTCCACATGCATGCTCTCCCGGCGTTTGAGTGGCTTCCCGATTTTGCGCTGACTGAGGTACTGCTGCGGGGTGTGGCACGCCGCGCAATGCTTCATCCTCACTTCGTTCAACAGCGTGCAGGCAGGACACGTCCACTGACAGGCGCTCTTGTCCTGCGCCGACGGGGACAAGACGGAGGAAGAGGAGGCGGAAGTAAAGGCACGCGAGTGGGAGTGCGGTTGTTTCCGAGAGCATGACGAGCAGCCGGACGGCTCGGAGAAACCGTGCAATTTGGACGATCCGCAAGCCGTGCAGTGGCCCGTGCCCGTCGGGTTGCGTAACGTACATTTGGAGCACACCCATGAGCTGAAGTCCGGACTGGACGGCGATGCCGGCGTGAATCGCACCGACTCGCCCAGTACGTCGATGACGTCTGCACCCGAACCCGGCCGCGATCCTCGACATGCATCGCAACGCCCGGCAGATGACGAGGGGGGAGCTGTTGGGGCGGAGCATCCTGGGCACTTCCAAGAGGGCGGAGACGTGACTGGAGGGGTGGGGTTGTTAGGCTCCTCCTCCTCCAGCACGCTGAGGCGCTTGATAGGGTAGCTGTCTGAAGGTGGGAGGGGCTTGGTTTTGGTAGGCGGGCAAGTCGAGGGTGATGTTGGCGAGGGGGCGGGGTTTGGAGGCCGCCCAGGGGGCGGGACTTCCCTTCGACTGCGAGGCACAGGGTTATTTTGAAGCGAGGACAGGGAAGTGGGCAGAAATGGGACGGGGGGCGGAGATGGTGTTTCAGAAGGTGCTTGGGGTGGAGAATCTTCAGTCAGATCGATGAGAAGTGGTGCGGAGGCTGCTGCTGTTTGTGTGGGAAACCCCGCCACCGGTGTATGCACTTCCGGGACCACTAGCGCTTCGGGGGGGATTTTTGGTAAGGAGAGCTTCCTTGGGCCTCCACATGCCGAGCATGATAACGCCACCGGTGTGTTTACTAAAGTACAGCGAGGACACGCCCACTCCGATGACCCCTCCCCTCCTACAGACACCTCCCCGTTGGATTCGGCGCACCGGGACTCCCCATTGGCTACCTGACCTTTGGCTTCTGGGCTGGAGGCGGGCTCTACAGGAGTGGGCAGGGGCTGCTTGGGTGGGATGGGTCCATTGGGCGTAACCGGGGCAGCTCCGCACACAGAACACGAGTCTAATCCGTGGTGATTGGTCAGAGTGCAGCGGGGGCAGGACCAACGAGGTTCCTCTGCACTGCTGAGGCGCAAAATATGGTTCAAATCCGGCTTCTGCCGAGGAGCTTCACAAATAGAGCAGCGCAAGGAGCCGCTGGAGTTAAGGAAGGTGCAGCGACCACATGACCAATCAGAATTCCTCACAACTGCGGCCATCGAACTAGTAGAATGAGAGTGACTGAAACAAAAAAGGAAAGAGAAAAAACAATTAGATACTGAATTTAAGTACCAAGCGTGAAGTACACAAAGACAAGGCTATGTAAAAACACATAAGATTAAATCACAGACAAATAAAGAATATTAATTATACAATGCATTATTAATAAACCAATATTACTAATATACAAACATATTAACCCAATATATCAACCCAAAATATATATTGGGCTATTATGAGACATCGGTCATATATCAAATCAATTTATTTGATTGCTTTATGCTATGTCTAAGGCCCAAAAATAAACTGGTAATAAACGATAGGTGAAAAAACAACAACCCTGGAGCAAAAACCAGTATTAAGTTGCTGGGGTATTTAGAGCAATAGCTGAAAATACATACAAAAAATTGTTTTTTTTTTTTTTTTTTTTAATGGTAAAAATCATTAGGATATTAAATAAAGATAATTTTCCATTAAGATATTTTGTGAATTCCTACCATAAATATATTAAAACTTAATTTTGACTAGTAATATGCATTGCTAAGAACATCATTAACATAAACTTAATATTAAACATAAAGGTGATAAGGAAAACATTTTTCAGTGCATGTGAGAAGTCTCTCTATATAAATAAAAATATGCAAAAACTAGAATTACATAATATTTCATTATAGACTACTACTACTAATCTACCCTACTCTCTAGATGCCAACCACTAAAAAATTCACATCAGTTGAGCATTACCCATCAATCATTCTCTTCACGAGAAGTGACAGACTTGATTATTTAAAGAGAAAATACCTAAAATAATAATAACAAGAGCATGCAAATATAATATTTGGCAACTATAAAGACCCTTTCAAAGCTGTTTTATATACTGTTGGTCTCTGGGTCAGTTCCCTGCGAGCATGCAAAGACGTTTGGCACCGAGTCTCCAAAAACCTTCGCATACACGCAGTAAGACATTTGTACTGTGAGTCACAGTCATTAGCACTGGTCTAACAGAACTGGCCTTCATCCCAATCCTCACTGCACTCGGTGTGTGTGTGTGTGTGCACGCGTTATATGACTGACTCAGTAGTGATACTAACCGTTGACTCAAGGAGGATCATTCTGATAAATAATGCAAAAGAATCAAAGCTTGTGTGAGTGTCTGGTCATATTGTGCATGTGCATTATGGGTGTGTTCTGTGACCTGTTAACAATGCTGGAAAGCAGGGAATTATTGGCGGAAATAGTTTTTCTGAGTATGCGATATAACAGCATTCCAGAAGCATGTTTTTGGCTTCCAGCTGATGAACATCATGTAAGAACAATGTTGACTAGAATCCATTTAAAACAGTCACATTTGAGTCACACGAGGAACCAATCTGGGACAGATTCAATCTGATCGAGGAAACACCTTTCAATACGCAAACAACTCAATTTTTATGAATTAATATGGACACTCCTGTAATATAATAATGTGTCCTTTATGAGAGAGACTGTCACACTTTTACTCATTTCTCAGCGTAGTTCTGTTTTTAAAAGCCAGCTCCTATATACACAAACTTTAAAGTCACAGCTACAAAAAAAAAAAAAAAACTATTGTATTTACATCATTATCAATGAGTTTGCTGAAAACTCTTTGACCTAATAATGGTGGGGAATGTTGTCACAGTGGAATCACCTTCTGAACATCTAAAAACACAGTTAACATGAAAATATTAATAAAACAAACATATGAAAGGTGATACTAAAATATGAAAACATTGTTTCAGCCAATAAATCTTGCCGTTGAGGCAACCATCTAAACCACTGTATGTGTGTGTGTGTGTGTGTGTGTGTGCGTGTGTCAGATAGAGATACATGGGGAGAGTTTATTCTAAATTGTGATTGGCTGAGGTGATAGGAGCTTGTTGCTATGGGAATAAATCCTCAGTAAAGCCTCAGAGACTCACTTTCTCTCGATAAAATACTCAGGAAACATCCTGATAACGATCAGACACACACACACACACACACACAATAGAGATGTACAGCTGGGTTCATGGACGACATGTCACTCTGGGACGTCCTACAGCACTAGTGTCTCAAAGTGTCAAAAGGTCAAGATGAAGGGCCTTTTCTTTTTAAGGTTACAAAATTTCCCCTCAGATATATTTTTATATATAAAAAAAAAAAAAAAAAAAAAAAAAAATATATATATATATATATATATATATATATTAATAACTATATTTTTTAAGTAATTAAAAATAAATATGTAAATACATACATGTGTGTATATTATTATTATTATTTATTTTTATTTTTTTAATACACCCACACACATTGTTTTCTGCCATGTCAAAAACCATTTAATAGCAACATCTGGTAAATAGGTAAATAAACAAAAACATTTTGGGCTTAAATTTATTATTTACAAGTTTTTAACGATTACATTTAAAATAAATTGTATAACTAATAAAGTACAGAATTTTGTATATTAATGCACGTACACACGATTTTACAAAATCATAAAATAACTAAAAATATATCAACACATTGTTTCACTGTTTATTATATTACAATAATGAACTTCAAAATGTTAAAAACTGTATTTCAATATAGTACTAAACTCTTATTAAAGCTAAAAAAAAAAAAAGCTTATTGATGCACTAAAAATACAAAATATGAAGAAATAAATACATTAACAGGGGTTTTGTCTAATCCACTCGCTGGATGCTGGACACTAGTTGACCTTCATGGATTTGTAAAAAGAGTCTGAACACACGGACGCGGGTGGAAAGTGTTTCTGGATCTTCCTGGATTCTGTTAACACGAGAAATCCTTTAAAGAAATAACACAAGGACATGTGGAGTTCTTGCACTGCTCAATTCTTATAAAAATAATATGAGTGAATTGTTTTAGCAGTAAGGATAATTCATGAGCGCCTCGTCCCGCTGAGAGCTCGTTTCTTCTGAGGCGGTGCTGTTTGCTGCCCGTCGAGTCTGTCTGTGGAGTGTCAGTTGTTAAAAAGGCGTTTGTTTTACTCTCTGAACTTTTAGAAATGAACAGCCGCGTACAGCAGATGGTGCTGTGGAAAAAAGCGGACGTTTCTGCAGACCTGACAGCTGAAGCGCCCATTTCTTTGCATCGTATGGTCTTTTAACTCGGTTAAATATTGTACACTAGCCTTTACATGCGTGTCCCTTAGGTTCACTAACAATCACAGCCAAGGGTTCTGGTGGTAACGGTATACTTTATGAGCTCAACATTTAACAGGACATATCACTATTGCGCAATGAAGACGTCTTTATGCTAATTTCTTGGCTGATTTTAATGTAGCAGCATAGTTCACCAAAAAATGTGACTTCTGTCATATCTTAAAATCACACTTATGTCATTCCAAAAGCATGTTATTTTTTTTATATATAAATCATACATGCATGTGTATCAAATATCAATATGATTAACAAATATGGCAACCCTAGTAAAAAAAATAACATATTTAAAATATATTTATTTCATACTAAGTATAGTTTAAATCTATTAACATATTTACTGACAGATAATTCAAGACCTACCTATGTAAACATTGTAATTAGATTTTATTTGGAGTATTACTTGTGCACAATGCATATTTCTAATTAATAAGCCTAAAATGCAAGTTAATGTCACTTTAAATGAGGATTGTGTAATATTGCCCTTTAAATGTGAATTATTTAAAGTGTACCTAAAGCATATTTGCACTTTAGCACAATCAAATATACTAAGTATGCCTTGAGAAACTACAAATTTTACAAATGATCATTTTTGGTGCTCAGCCATTCTCCTTCCCGTTCACTTTCACTGCATTCAGAAGAGCAGGGTCAACAATCTACTGAACATTTGCTATCGGGATCCGCAGAAAATGAAAGCCTAACAGATCTTCCAATGAATGAAGTATCAGTGTGTATGCTGACGATTCAGCTCTGCCACACCTGCCTCAACATGCAACGCAAACACGATTAACATCTGTCACACAAGAGAAGAACGTCAAAGATGTGTGTTATCAACACACACACGAAACCTCACGGGTTCACGGGGTGCCCCTGGCAAACAGTGTTAAAGGGAAACTCCTCTAGTAAAAAGATGCCTTCAGTCGGAGTGGCTGCAGTACCATCTGCTAATACCAGACCATCTGCTTATCAAACACACACAGAATCTGTCCAAGATGTTTTAGCTATACACTGTATTGACACGCACTCCATTAAACATGATCCTACTGCACTACATACACTAGTGAAGAAGTGTCCTCTGCTCATCAACGCTGCATTTATTTGATCAAAAATTTTGAAACATTTTAAATAGCTGTTTTAAATAGTATTTATTCTTGGGATCAAAGCTGTATTTTACTCCAGTCTTCAGTGTCACATGATCCTTCAGAAATCATTCTAATATACGGACTTGCAGCCCAAGAATGATTTCTGATTATTATGCTGAAAACAGCTGTGCTTCTTCATATTTTTGCAGAACGTGTGATACTTCTTCAAACCGAAATCTTTTGTAATATTAGAAATGTCCCTCTGCATCACTTTTAAACAATTTAACAAGTCTTTGTAGAATAGAAGTATTAATTTCCTTGCAAAAAAATTTGCATGACAGTTCAAAATGAACCAGCAATCCAGAACGGTAAAATAAACTCCTTATTAATCTCTCATTTTACACAATTACACAAATCTAGGATGGAATTTGGTCTTATTTAATAAGTTCACAGGAATATGCACTTTAACATATATTTAGGCCTAAATTTATGGCTTATATTTCCATGCCTTTAGACTACACCTTTTTAACAAAAATAAATTATTAAACTTAATGTGATGCATATTTGTCAGTGACACAGGTCAGATTTCTGTAATAGCACTAATAAACTAAACGCGTTTAAAAATACACAATAACCAACTTAATACATTTATCATTAATAACTCATTAATCACCAATCGCTGCAGATCAGTGTCACGCATTGAGCGAATCCTTTAGTAGCCAATGAGCAAATAAGGTTAACATAAATGCATATTACAAGACACTATAAGTGTTTTTCTGACCTTACATGCATGTCAAACAGTTGTGAACTCCCAAAACCAAAACATGCACCTCTCATTACTCATCATAGGGGCACTTAAAAATTATCCAACTCATGGCATAAATGTACTTGGGCGCACTTTTTAGCGAGACACAAAATATGTACCTATAAGTACATATCACTGCAGTTTCCAAAATCAATGAACACTAGAGGCAGCAAAACAGTATAGGGCATTAACTTTTAGCGACAGTCCCTGGATATTTAAATTTCCGAAACGTACCTAAAGCAACGTAATAAAAACACAGCAATACCCATGTCAGCGTAATAAAATGTGCAAGTATTAAACCCGTTTTAGAGCCACTCAGTGGACATTTTTCGGCTGCGAAACATGGTGTTGCACCTTTTTATGAGACCAAGTTGCTTAAATGAAAGCCTAAATATTTGTCTGAGCCTGTAAACAGTCAATCTGACATCATGTTGACCTTAAATCACCTGGTGAGGCGATGTTTACCTGCGCTCTCTGTGTGGGATAGGCTGCTGCTGCTGCTGCTGGCGAGTGATGAAAGTGGTTCCCCACACCGGACTGCTGTGGCTGGTCCTGAGCCAGCCCATCGGAGCGGCTGGCGGGAACGGAGCTGTGCCGAACCCGTGATCTGATTCTCTGTCCGTGGTCAGAGACGACGCAGAACTCCCCATTGCCACGAGCAACTTGGAAACGCACACGCCGCGTCCTTCTGTTTGTCTTTCATGCACATACAGTCAAACGCAAAGGTCAGCGGCTCTCAAGCTCAGTTCGGAGGGTCAGACATCTCCTCTGGTCTGCCAGAGATCAACATCAGGAAGTGGCTGCGATTGACAGCGCTCACGCACACAAGTGACCCGAGGGGGTCTGCGAGGGTCTGGAAGCCTCAGGTGGTGTTTAACCTGCCGTAACCTCACCTGAGAGGAAGGACGACACTTTGGGGATGGTGGTGCAACACATCACTAAAGCACTAGAGGCAAAAACACTCCATTTAGGGCTTTAAAAGAAGTAGTTTGACGCAGCGAGAAAGTTTCCAGTCTTGTTTTTCTATGCGTCTGGTTGAGTCACGGCGCAGTCCCTCTAATCATGTTCGTTGCCTGTCTCTCTCTCTCGCTCTCTCTTGCTCTGTCTGTGGCTCATCTTTCCGCAGCTGTCACCGGGATTACGATGCGTCACATTTCATCCAGCCTGCAGAAGCAAATATTCCTTTCATCGCAAACAAACATCAGCGTCCAGAGAACAAGCATATCAATCTGTGTGCGTCTGCACATGCGAATGAGTGCATGTATGTGCGTGTGCATTTAATGGCCGATGCATGCAAAGAGCAACTTTAAAAACAATTTGTAGACGGTATAGTACAAGCAGACAATTCAGGAGCTTTTAACAAGAAAAAACATTATAAATTAACCTCGTAAAAAAAAACTGTTTTTTAAATTAAGTTTAAAAACTAAGGTATTTTTGTTGATAACGATGCCCACTCTTATTTTATAGCAAATATTACTTATATAATGATTTAAACATTAGCTTAACATTTTATATATGCATGATCAGGCACTAAAACTATTTTAACGCTCTGCAAAAAATATGGATAGCTTTATAAACATCTAATTCGGATCATAAATTTGTCAAAAATAATCATTTAAAAAACACCAGTAATCATTTAAAAGTCATGGTGACATCTGCCGATACCAGTTTAGCCACCAACATTCACTAGTAAGCATTTAAAAACGTATCAGTCAAATATAAAAACGACATAACATGACTATGCATGCATGCACATGTGTGCAAACCCCTGTAGAAGTATCAGTGCATATGCGACTGCGCATACATGTGCGCATGCATGCATGCGTGTCTCCAGCATCAGTGGACTCAGATGACACACAGAGGCTTTCTGACCCAGCGGAGGCCCTCAGCGGGTCAGACTGCAGGTGCTGCAGTGAATCTCGTCCTGCTTGTACAGATCCAGCTGCTCATCTCAACCGGGTCTCATCTAAAGCTCATGCAGATGTTCATAACGTGACAGCGACGGCTGTGAAGGTTCTCATCTGTCTCTCCAGGCACCGGAGTATCAAGTTTGACACTCAGATCGTGACTATGAATATTTAACGGCGCAGAGAGGCTCGGGTGAGGTGCAGTGGTCTCGGGCCCGGTGAGGACATGAGCGCTCCGGTTCCGCCGGTCCGATGTGGGTCTCAGCTGCGGTCGAGCGTCAAAAGCACCGGGATGGATGTTGCAGACAGATCCTTGCGGCTAAAACGCTGCCGTCCAGATGTGCGGTGCGGTGCGGTCCGGTCCCGCTCGGTTCCAGTTGCCGGTCCGGTCACTTATGATTCGGTTGGAGCGGATGATGATGATGATGATGCTGCCGCCGCGCACCGCATAAACACACACAACAGCCAAACTGCAGCGGTGTTTTCATGCATCTCATCGCGGGACTCATGATGACAGCATGCGTGTGTCTAAAGCGCGATTTGACGTGCATGCATATGCCGCGGTTATTTATTTGATTCGCTTCTTAATTCAGCCCGTTTCTCTCCAGGACGCGCAGATGCGCGAGGATTACGGCGAGTCAGCAGCGCGCATGCGCAGATTCGACGCTCAGCCTCTGCTACAGGACTCGGATTTTTCGTTTTTCTCATGCATACATTTACACTAATAACCTATAGGTGGATGAAACTCACAAAGACTGTCAAGAGCACGCCTAGGTCATTTTTTTGTCTAACAATTATAATTAGAAATATAATAAATTATCATTTAAAAAATATAAACAATACGTTTTTTGACATTTAACATGAATTTCCATTCAAAATGCCTTGGAAAACGACTTAACGAATAGAAAAGGAATCAATACATGAAGGTTTAATGAGCTGCGGTGAGCATATTTGGATGAGTAGCAAAGTTCACATTTCTTCTATGAGAGATACTGAAGAAAAGGCTATACTATTTCAGTTTAGTGCATTATTAAATGCGAAGACATAAATTATGCTAACTGCACTGTTATGTAGTGTATGCAGAAAGCATTTCTAAGCAAGAAGTGTTCCTGTCATTGCTACTTATTACATAGCTGCATTATTAAATATTATTAACGCAACCTTCAGAAACCGGGCCTGTGGTCAATGACAGAAGTATTATAGCAACATCAGACTTTAAGCAGTAGACCAAATGTGTTCAGAGAGTTAGTTGGTTAATTAGGTGTGTTCAGTGTTTTTTTTGTGTAAGTCATACACAGGAAGTTCTATGGAAATTATGTTATGGCACTTTCGAAATAACTAAGCTCATAAAACCAGTCTGACAAGATGTTACATACGCATACAACACAGCTAAAGATTCTTGTGGTGTGAGAGAGCCGATGTGTGAAACAACTTACTGAAACCACAGAGAAAGGCTCCATTATGGACCGTGTTAACAATGACAAAACATGCATACAATATTTAAGGCATGTGACACTGATGACTGTAGATTCAGGAGAAAATGCGTCACTGTTGAAACAGACACACCTTCTCAATGAGCTAAATGATACTTAACTACATTGTGCCCCTAAGAGATTGTTTTTTATTTCAGAGTTGCAAAGCATTATTTGAGCATTTTCTACCCAAGTTGGTTAATTGACTACACACAGCAACACCTGTTACACTGTATATGCAGACCCATGAGAGACATACAGACAGACAATCTACTAAAACTATGCTTCAGCCTTTTTTACTAATGAAAAGCGAACAAGATCTGATTAAAAACACTTAACTGGGAACTACAGAGAGGAAGATATTCAGTATGAATGAGGAATTGATGATTATTTGATCAGTGTGGTTATATTATTCATAAACATCTTTAAAGAGACACAGCACTGATTAAAATACCAAATTTCAGCTTCTGAAGGAAATTTCCACATCCCAGAATTTACTTCCTAGTTTAGAAGCATCAATAAACCAGAGCTTAAACCAGCACTTAACCCAAGACCAAAGCAGAGGTTAAACTATGACTAAACCAGCGTTCGAGTTTAGAACGAGCGGCTCTTTCAGTGGCAGAGTGTTACATTGTACCACTTCACCAAGGAAGTTGAAAAGAAAGAAACGATACAATGTAACATTTGATGTGACTGTCGCTCCAGAAATTAAAGCAACAGAATCCGCCAAAACACCGCGTATGGAAATACATATACATCAGATTACCTACAGCTTGATATATGAGGAGTGTTATGATCTAATTAATCTGCGTTTAGAGAAGTGATCTTACTTGTGAAGCACAGGGAGACCTTTGGATGGACCGATGATCTTCTCTTCCTTGATTTGCCCGTTTAACTTTCCTTTCTGTTGTCCGAAACGATTCATTTCCTCCCCCAAACCTTCATATAAACGCGTTTTCACTCCTCGCGAGCTCTCTTTTTCTCCAATCCATGCTCGTTTGTGGATGAGCTGATGTGTGATCTGGCTGGTTTGATCTACTGCCTTAATCTCGCAGGGTTCCTCATGCTCCTCTATGGAAATAATCACAAGAAACAGATCGCCGCGCAATCGCCGTAAACTCGCGCTGGAACGCGGCGCTGCGCTGCTCAGAACGCGTAGCTCTCGTTCAGAATGCGGATTTCTGAAACTCGTTTCCCAAAATGCCTTGTGTGTATTGGAGAGAGGGGTAAATTCTCATTGGACCGCGAATGTTGTCGGCCTGTAGCTGTTTCCTAGGAGATGCACGGGGGTTTTCCTACAGGAGGCGCTTTACGGCTCAGAAAGCCGACTCTTCGTTGAGCCGCGTACAAATAAAAACACGGTTTTTAGTTATTGAAAATATTTGTTTATTAAAAAACTATATTTTTTACATCTAAAAATTTGACAAAGATTCATATTTGAAATTTAAAGCACAGCATGCCCCGAAATTAATTATAAAAAAAAAAAGAAAAAGAAAAAGAAAAATCATCAATCAGCCCACATAATTGCCTGTGATTGGTCCATCTTGACTAGCGTTGAGTAAAGTAACAGTTATCACGTGACGTGCTTTCTACCGCATCAGCGTCTTGATCATATTTTACACACGAATAACGACAGTAAGGTATTTTAATAATGGTTGAATTGAAAATAATCAAAAAAGAGTTCAAACAAGATAACGGAATATCATATCTGAATAATCAGAGACAACCTCTAGGTCTCAACGCTTTATTTTCTACAGCCTTTCTGTCTCTTTCTGTGAGAGAGAAACTCCCGGATGTGGTTAAATCAAGTCGGGTTTCTTAACAAAATGAAGTAAAACCGAAACCGAGACTGTGTTGTAATGCATAATGTTTGATACGAAATAACTAAATATATCTAAATATTTTAATGCGGAGATATCAATACTAATAGGCTAATTCTAATCATTCATCTGACCGTTTAAAACATGTAACAGTTTGAGGAAATATTTATTGTGAAACTCACAGCAGTTTATTGTTATTGTTGGAGATTAATATTATATTTTCACTTTAACTGGCAAAGCGGTTACTTTTATTTTGAGGGTGAATAGCGTCATCTAGCGGAAGAACGAGAGAATTATTAAATAGCAGGAATAAAATGCGTTTACCTTATGGAACCTGAATAAAAACGTTCCAAGGGTTCCATCTAGTGGTTGACAGTGTTCTGAGACAATTGTTTTCCTAACTTATTAATGGTTGCATGCAGTAGTACTAATGATTAGAGCAAGCATATATAATTACAGTTTAAAAACATATATTAAGGCTAATTTGCCAGTTGAAAAAGGAAAAGAAAAACATATTATGGATAAAATAGTATGTATAATAGTATCTAAACAGTTTAGAGAGAGGTAGAAAATGTTAAAAGTCCCTAGTTTAAATGAGTTTAATTTTATTAGAATGACATATCTTTATTTTAAATGATCAGCTAGAGAATAATTAGTAATAGAGTCATAGAATAATAACGTAATTCAGATGCATTTGGTTCATTGATCCTTCAAAGCTCTGCTAGTAGGACTTTGTACTAATCCAGTGGCCAGTTGCATAAACTGTGTTAAGGAACTAGACTCATTTGCAGTTAAAATCAGTCTTTTCAGATTTAGCCTATGTATTATGTAACTGATTTTTAAAAAGTCTTGGAGAAAAAATTGAGATGACTAATTTTTCAGACTAGTCTAAGCAGTTTATGCAACAGGTGACAAATCTTGGCGGTGTGTGGGGGGACAAGAAAACTGAAACTTCCCAGTTTGGCCATATATTTGCATTATATGTTTATACTATTATAAATTTTTTCTCTAGTTTTCTCTTAGCAGCATGTGAACAGATTTAATCCCAGTAATTCCATGTCACCCGGGGTATTTGTTCTTGTATGGAAAATCATGTTTCAGAAAATATTAGCCACATGTGCCAAGATTTCTCTAGTTTTGGCTTGTCCCTCCTATATTTTTGGTTTGTGTCCTATTTTGGGTTTTTCACCCATTTCCCCTCTGTTAGAAAAATATCAATAATAGCATTTGTATAAGTCTATTTTGAACCAAGGAACATTAAAAATCACATTTAAATTTACCACCATATGGCACCATGCCATATTTGATTTTATATATATATATATATATATATATTTTTTTTTTTTTTAAATTCATAAATACACTTCAGATTTGGTTCTGACAAAATATTTTAAATATCAGATAAAAGTCTGTTTGTTAGGCTGTGATGACAAATAACTTGATAAAGTCTACTTTTTGTAAAATTCTATAAGTGCCTTTAATTGAATAATTGTCCATATTTCTAGGTCATTAAATGATAATAATTAAAACCATCCCTTAGTTTGAATAAACGTGTTCTTTTGTTATGAACCGAAACTCGTTTGAACGTGTCACATATAATTAAAATAATTTCAGATGCGTGAATGAGACACACACGGCTTGAGTTTGAAATACCACAGAAATCATTTAAATAGCTGGAACAGCAGGTAACACGACAATGAGCACGCCGTGGGCGGGGCTTAATGGACCAGGATCGATCCTTATTGGTCAGGTGCGATCTTTCTAATAACTAATAATTATATGTTTACTTTCTATTTGATTAAAGGTATTATTAGCCGGACGGCCTATTTTTATTGATATAATAACACATACACACTAGTACCAATAGAATAAAGAGCACTGAATGCCATTGCGGAATATAATAAACATTTCATATTAATAGACAAGTAAAAAAATAAAAATAAATACGACAGTTGTCTTCTTCATTTTTGTAAATTAAAATAATACATTTCATAACGAGATTAACAAGGCTGTGTAGACGCAAGCCGATGACGTCGTCACGTGATGCCTGTTACTTTCCTCAACGCAGTTCGGATTTTAAAACTATTTTATAGCGATTTTAGCAACGGATATCAATTTATAAATGACATGTGATTTAAATATATATATATATATATATATATATATTTCAACGAACGCACTTTTAAAAGTACTAAAGTCTCAGATAGCTAAAATCATTTTGAGATCTACACGGTAAATGAGCGGCTGCGCGCCCCCTACAGGAAGAGCGGTTTGTTTCACAAAGGAAACGGTTATTATTAGTAACATTAGATGCCCAAAATGTAGCCTCAGCAGGCAGTTCACTTTTTAGAGATACAGACAACAAGTGAGTGGACAATTAGATCTCAGCGAGACCAGGGCTTTGTGTTTTCATCGATGAAATCAGAAGAGACTCAAGAGCGATGAGAAGAAAAATCAGTCCCGAGGCTCTGGAGGAGTTCAAAACTTTCGCAGTCTGAGGCGTTTGGAGTTTGGGAAACTCAGCGACTTCTTTGTGTTGAAGGTACGCGTGTGTTTCTCAGACATTCACTTGACTCGCCGTGTTTGTGGTTGTCGACTGTGAGTTTTGTGTTAGCAGACTGAAGCTGGTTTTAGTATGCTTGTTTGGTTTGGGTTTTTAGCAGGTTTTTGTTTTGCGCGCTCAGGTTCAGCGGTTGTCATGGCGATCAGATGTAGCTTTGCGTTCACGTTAACAGACGCTAAAACAAATTCGGTTCGTTTGTGAAGAAACCTATATCATTTGAAATAATTTTGAGGATTTGGACGAGTTTTGGCAGTTCTGAAGGGTTTTATGCGCTTATGTCAGTGAGAATGTGTGTGAGTGCATGTAATGTGTCCTGTGTGTGTGTGTGTGTGTAAAATACATATTTACACACACACACGCGCGCATTGTAGTAGTTATAATCTATAAAGGTAAATAACAAATAAGGATATCTAAATAAAAAAGTTTCATTTGTAAATTAATAATTTAAACATTTTGTTAAATACATATATAATGTGTAAGTTTGTTATATATTGATTAAATTTATTTGAGTGATTCTGAAGTATTTTCACTGCATGTTTAAATATTAGTATTATCTCAAATATTTTCTTCTTACTCAATTTGACTTGAACGAAATATGCCTTTTCATAAAATCCCAAATTATTCCTTCTTTCTTTCTTTCTTTCTTTCTGTTTAATGAACTCTCTGTGTTGTCAAGATCATCTTTTAATGATTTATTTTCATTAAATTAGCTTCCTTTAAGTTGACAACATCACATCATAAACCTAATTCGGGTAAAACATTTTTAAAACAGGATTATTAAGTTCGTACTAAATTGCTTCTTGGTGCTTATTTAAATTTTAACAATAATGCTCATGTAATGCCAATAATTTTTTTTATTTTACAATCCTCAGACATTGTATATAACCTAGACATTTTATTTCTAAACCATATGAAACATCAAAATAATTATTTTTAGTGCAGAGACAGAAAACATGTTAAGCGTATTCAATACGTTTTGTTATTGGTGCACGGCATTTTCCATGACTTTATTGTAATGCATTTATTGTACTGTAACAAAGAACAAAAAAAAGTTGACTTGCTGTCTAGACAATAAAATGGGCGTCACGTCATTGAACTGCAAGTAAAAACAACCGTTCATAGAAGTCAGAAATCATAAAAGTCTATGATGTTCCTATTTATAAAAAGTAAACATTGAGAGAGAGTGTGTGTGTGTGTGTGTGTGTGTGTGAGTGGAATCGCAGGTTTCGAATGTGAGGAAGTCTGATGGTAAGGTGTGTCCTGTATATAGCAGGGTCAGGAAAAGGATGCTTACACACACACACACACACACACACACTCTTATATGCCCATAGTGGCTCTAACAGAGTCTAACAGATGGATCCCAAAGTGTGTGGGAGACGTTTGGATTGAGATGCATTTGTCCAGTTCCACAGGAAATGAGCTTCTATGAAGTGTGTCATTTCCCCCTTTCATTCTGTTCAGCTTGTGAATCATTACATGGATGGTGAAGTGGACTCTTTTATTTCGCGCTGACATTCAGAGAAGTGAGTCATAGGCGCGGGGAAGGTGAGCGTCGAGGGAGGTTGTGATGAGTTGTCAGGTGGGTGACTCACAGGATCTACATTATCCAGTAAATATCAGCGGAAGAAGGTTAACGCGGGTGATGGCTTGATCGAGAGATTTGTAAAGCATATGATGATAAAGTTGCAGTCATGCCAGGAGCATCTGTGCACGTCGAGCTGCGACTCTGTTTGAACTTGTAGAGACGCTGGAATACGGCGGCTGGCAGCTTCTGTAGGGCTTACGTTAAACACACACACAATGATGCAACATCCAGGATGTGAGATTTCCTACCAGAAAAGCATACATGATAGTACAAAGCTGTTTCCTATGGAAGCCTGCGTCTGCTACAGGATACAAAATATAAAGCTAATTGCGACTTTTGTGTCTCGCGGTTCAGACTTTTTCAGATTTGTGAGATTTGAGAGTTTATCTCTATTCTGTGGAAGTCACTGATTAAAAGAACAAATAAAATTGTGGGTTATTGTGACTTTTTGCGAGTTCTAAAGATGGAATTGTGAGAAAAGAAGTCGGAATTGTGAGATAAAAAGTCGCAATAATCTTTTCATTTTTTTTTCCAGTGGCGGAAACGGACTTCCATACTATTCTGACTGCAATTGCAAGTTTACATCTTAATTCTGAGATTGTATCACACAATTCTGAATTTCAAGTTTATATGTCACAATTCTTCTTGAAGAGTTCTTATGCCTTAATTTTTACTCAGAATTTGTAGTTTACATCTCAAAGTTTCTTTGCAATAAAATGCTAATTGTGTAACTCACAACTTTTTTTCACATAAAAAGTTTATTTCTCACATTTCAGACGTTTTTTTTATTTTCCTTCTTGCAGTTGTTTTTTTCCCCCAATAAAAAAAGTAGTTTTAGCTTTCTATCTCACAATCTGTACATATCTTGCAATTCTGCATTTAAATGACACAATTCTGAATTTATTTCTTGCAATTTCAGGAATTTATTATCACTAATTCTTAATTTGTGAGATGTAAAGACATAATTGTATGGAAAAATGTCCACATTGTGAGATAAAAAAAAAGTTGCAATTACTTTTTTTGTGATTTTTTTAAAATAAGCAAGTTCCTAGTTTCCTGTACTAAAGGTTCATGCCTATCCAGTGTAATCAAAAGTGTTTCTGATTATCAGCCGAGTTGTGTTTTTCAGCTTGATTAGATTGGAAAAACAAGCTAATTGGTTACAAACATCATTTAAAGGTGAAGAGGAACAACTGCAGTGATGATTCCTCTTTTCTTGTGTGTGAACATGAACAGAAGCTGAAATCCTAACCGTGTGTGTCTGTGTTTCTCTCAGGATGTGTCTGGCGTGATGTTCGCAGGCTGTTATGCTGATGTATTCAGTACGGACACGCTGATGGAGTAAGGCTTCACGTTTTGCATTTCATTAACACGCACATCAATATTCATCATGTTTAAAAGCCCTAAAGACAGGCCTTGATGTACTGGGCTTTTAGACGACTATTCAGACGCCCATAAATCAGACAATATTTGGCCATGTTGAAATTTATTAGAAATGGCAAATATTATCCCTCCCATCTGTCGGTTTCAAAACCTACCAAATTAGCTTTTAGATGTAAGTGTGAAATTCAATGACATGTTGTGTAAAAATATCAGATGAGTTTAAGTGAACATGCGGACTTCTTCATTTAAATGGCATAACATCCATCAGTCACTTCTCCTTTTATTACATATTGAGAGCCAAACTCTGTTTACGGTTTAGATGTTTGGGGTTGGTGAGATTTTGTTTTTATTATGTTTTTAATAAGAGTTATCTTCTGCTCAACAAAGCTGCATTTATTTAATTAAAAATAAAATAACGACAGCTATGTTAAGAAATATTATTACAATTTAAAAGAGCTTTATTTATTCCTCTTATTAATGCAGAATTTTCAGCATCGTCTTTACTTCAGAAATCATCCGAATATATGCTAAGTTACTGCTTAAGAAACATTTTGGGATTATTATCAATGTTGAAAACAGTGCCGCTTCATATTTTGTGGACTTTTTATTCATGATTTTTTTGATTAATACGTTAATTTGTAATATCTATTGTAACATTTGTTTTTATTTTCACTTTAGATCTAATTAATGTTTTTTAATTTTGTAGTTTTTTTGTAGTTAATTAACATGCATAACAGGAACATTGCTCTTCTGTATCTTCTATAAAATGTGCGTCCATAAAAACAGGCTATTTGTCTACTGTCTGTTTACGCAAATACTCAGACCCTTTACTGAGATGCCTAATTAAGCTTCAATTTATTGACGCAATATTGACGAAAATAATTCTGTTCAACAGGAAGTTCTAATGTCATTTTACTGAAATGATGCACATGCTCCTGAGGGCATCACAGTCCCAGGCTGAGTGTCATCTCATTATTGTTTGATTTTCAAACCCATCATGTCTATAAAGGGAAACACTTCTGGCGTCACACGATGAGGCACAGTGTTTCGTGAGCTGAAGCTGGGTAAAGGTGACCGTATTGGCTTTAGCTCCTCCTGCAACTCATTCATCATCATCATCATCTCACCCACTGCAGCCCATATGTAGATTCAGTGTAGGTGTTCAGTACAACGTAACAGAATTGTTCATCCGAAAATGAGAAATTGGTTAAAATGTACTCATTCACAGGCCATCCAGAATGTAGGTGAGTTGGTTTCTTCATCAAAACAGATTTGCAGAAATGTAGCATTACATCACTGTCTCAGAAAAACATGCTTTGCATTGAATGGGTGCCATCAGAATGAGTCCAAACAGCTGATAGAAACACAATAAGCACTCCAGTCCATCAGCTGATGACTAATGAATCCAAAAGCTGTGTTTGTAAGAAGCAAATCCATTGTGAAGACATTTTAACAGCGAACCATTCTTACTAAAATCCTCTAGTCTTATATAGTATTGCTTTCTCAAGTGAAAAGCTATCTTGTATAGTGAGAAATATGCCAAAACCTGAGACGACAACAAGGAGGTTTTATTATGCTTTATACACTGCAGATGTAGATTTTTGCCAGAAGTGACTATTTAAAAAAATTAAAAAGTCTTAATGATGGATTTGTTTCTTACAAACACTTATCTTTTCACTTTACTTTAAGATGTTAACTGATGGACTGGAGTGTCGTGGATTATTGTGATGTTTTTATCAGCTGTTTGGTTCTGACGGCACCCATGCACTGCAGGGCATCTGATGCAATGCTACATTTCTCCAAATCTGATGAAGAAACAAACTCATCTACATCTTACATGGCCTGAGGGTGAGCGTGTTTTCAGCAAAAACAAGATAGTGTCTGTGGCGCGCTGCTGTGTTAAATCCATACTGGTTTATCTAGTAGTGTGTACATGAGCAGTCCTCAGGGTCCCAGCCACAAGACAAACCACCAGCATCAATGATCTGTGATTCTGTGAGTGTGCAAGAAAGAGAGCAGAAGACACTAGAGGGCAATGTTCCTTTTCCATCTGTGTTTGGAACAGCATAACACAATGGTATTATTACTGTTTTTGTAGTATGCAGTATTTTCTGTATATGAGGTGCTACTTTTGCTATAAAAATGCAGTCGTAAGTCAAATTTCTTATGTATGTACTAATATTTAAAAAAATGTTTCGACAGCCAGTGATGATGTTGTTATTTTTTAAAATTGCAGTGACTTTAAATAGAATTCTAAAAATAGTAGATTTCCCGTAGTTTCCCGAACATTCCGCACTTCTCTCATTGTTTCGACAGACAGATAGTCCCTCCCCAAACTCGCATCATTGGTCGAGTCAACACTGCTGTGTTGTGCTGCTAGTGATGCTCAGACAATCAAAGCAGAAATATCATATGAAATATCATTTTGATTTTGCACCGGGTTTGGTATGAGAGAGTCAGGTTAGCACACTAACAAACACAAAATATGATCACAGCTGTGATCTGAAGCTGTATTGATCGCCGCTGTCAGGTCATGACACGTGTGCTATTTTTGATGTTTCTCCCAAAGGCAGCAGATATCATCATCATCATCTCTATTGTTGTTACCAGCATGTTTTTTTTTTAAAGTGAGACACATGCTCAGATCCCTTGTCTGTGATGTTCACACATTTCTATTTTGTGCGCTCATGAACTCTGAGAAGCGTGATGCATTTATAGCAAATATTCACCTAATTCCTCATTTACCTAATGCATTCCAAGCTGTTTCATGCTGTATTGTCCATTTCATGTATACTACTGTTTGAGATAAGTAAGTCTCTTTTGCTCACCAGAATGGTAGTGATATTAAACATTTGTAGAGTTTAAAATGGCTGTTTTGTATGTAAATATATTGTAAAATGTAAAAACATTACTTCAGCCTTCAGAAATAATTCTACAATGCTGATTTGCTGCTTAAGAAACAATCTGATTATTATCACTGTTGTGCTGCTGAATATGTTTGAAGAAACCACATTTTTCAGGATTATTTTGACGAATCGAAATTTCGAAAGAACAGCACTTGAAATATGAAATAGAAATATGTTGTAACATTATAAATGTGTATACTTTTGGTCAATTCAATGCATCCTCGCTGAATAAAAGTGTACATTTCTTACTGACCTCAAATATTTAAATGCTAGTGTGTTTGAGATTTTTAGTGTCTTATGTCACCCCAAAATGGAAATTCATCATCATTTTACCCTCTTCACCAGCTATCCTGTAATTTATTTAAGGAAATGCCACTAAATCTGTTTCAATTTAGTCATGTGTTTGGAATGAGGTTGAAAAAATATTGATAGAATATTAATTTTGGGTGCTCTCTCTGATAAAATGACTAAAATTGCATTGAAAATGAAAACCGAGCAGAACCTATTGTCGGTAAGCAAGAGTCTTGCTTGAAATCTATACTGATTGGGCTTTGCTTTGATGCGTTTAATTGCGTTTTCTTTGATATTTTGGTTGATTTCACTCCCTTGATTAACATGACCTGTACCGTACGTTCTGTTACATCCATCCCCTCCATATTTAGCTTCCATGAGCAAAATTGCAGACGGCAGCAGTTGCTGCGGGGCAGGAAAAAATGCTGGACAAAGTTGCACGCTAGAATGCAATTTATCCTGAATGAGAGCCCTGTAAATCTGCCATCAACGTGGAATATATACGCACTCGCTTTTGCTTGCAGCAGGCAAAAATGAGCCAGCTGATGATGCAACCTTTTACCTTTTTTCATCTTTCACATTGCGTTTTTATTTACTTTGAAGAAGTTGAAGAAAAAAGGGATGTAATAGATGAACTGGAGCACAAAAGGCAAGCGATGCTCTCCTGCTCTCAACCCATATTGATTTTATGAACTCCACTCTCTGAAGTGCAGCCCAGGCTGCCGTCTTTATCAAAGCAGGATTCACACACACACAAATAGAGATGCGTTGTTCTGAATGCAGAACAGTTGGCAAAAATCACTCGCTCTAGCAGCATCCCTGCCTTTCTCTGATTCTCTTTTCATCTTTACTCATTCATTTTTTGCTCCTCCTCTGCTCTAGATCATATTAGTTCTTTCAGAGCATTCAGCACGCATTTATGAGAGAGGGGGAGAGAGAGAGAGAGAGAGAGACTGAGTGAGAGCGAGATGCAGGATGCTGATGATGTTGCCGCAGCGCTGATGATGCTCCAGAGGGAGATGCTTAAAGACACACTAAACTCGCTGGCGTCCGTCTCGTTGCATCTCGCTCGTGGAAGTTTAAAAGCGTGGCTATTTTCAGCGTGTGAACGAGACGCGTTCAGCTGCCGTTTCTGTGGGGACGTGAATGAAGGAATATGACACTGATGCTCGTGGAATAACGCGCACGCACGCATGCAAGGGAAAGAATGGCAAGTTTCGGGAAACTTACGGATTACTTTAACCGCCGGCGTTCCAGGGATGAGCTTGTGGCTCGGAGAGATGGCCGTCGCAGCGGGAGTTATTGCTGCACGGTCGCTGAGGCCAGGTATACTCCAAAATCAGAGAGTGTGTGCAGCGGGGTGGGTGTGTGTGCATGGATGCATGAGTGTTTGTGTTTTGGAAATGACAGGTGTGTTTGGTTAATACTATAGTAAGGCTGACATATAACATGTGTCATGTGGTATAACCTTCATACAAGACAAGCACATTTAAAATATAGAGGATATTCAAGACTTCAAGGAGACTTTATTTTGGTTAACTGTGTTTGTGGTTTGTAGCGTGTCTTGGAGGGTTAAAGTGTGGTCAGTTCACCTGGACGGCGCAGAAATCATCTGGTCAGTGTGTGGACAGAACAGGGTGGGATGAGAGAAGTGAGCAGCCAATGAAAGGAGAGGATTTAGAACGAGGGAACAGACGGGGAACTGTGATTTGCCAGGGTTGAACTGAATCATATGAATGTTGTAGTCATCGACCTTTGAAAAGGTGCAAATGCCCGGACATCAAATCTGTGAATGCAGTCGGGGGGTCTTTTGTGTGCTCAGATGTTTATGTTATCTTTCTGGTTTTCTCGTAAAATAAGAAATAAAAGCGCAGAGAGAGAGAGAATATAGAGCAGCTCAGATCATTTCTGATTAGTTCATATTGAGAGCTTTTGTCTTTGTCCGCAGACTTCACTGTCTTGGCAAATCGAGCACAAATTGAGATGTTTTTAAGACCTGATCTGAAACTCACATGAGAGATTTTTGGAGCCTTTTTTCTCAAGAGAAATATCTGAGAAGCAGGAGATGTAGAGGGACGATCTTTATGATATCATTTACTTAAACTCATGTTATTCCAAATTTCAAGATTTAATATTTTTATTTATTATAATTTTTTTAATATAGTTTTTATACATAATTTAGATGTGTGTGTGTGTGTGTATATATATATATATATATATATATATATATCTTTTTTTTATTTTTTTTTTTATTTTTGGTAATGCTTTAGAATAGGTAACCCGTTAACTATTAACTACGACTTTTCCCTCAATAAATTCCTAATTTGCTGCTTATTAATAGTTAGTAAGGGAGTTGTTCAGTTTATTGGGTAGGATTAGAGATGTAGAATAAGCCGTTTGTGCTTAATTAGCACTAATATTCTAATAACATGCTGCATGCTAATAAGCAATTAAAAGGTGTAACCGTAACATGAAGTGTTACCATTTAAATAGTTTTTATATAGTATTTTTATATAGTTTTTAAATAGTATTTATAATCCGTTATAGTATTTATGATCATTTTGAATGAGCTTTTATTTTTATATTTACAATTTTAAGTTTTGTTGTGTGCATTACTCATTATTTTTAATTATTAAAAAATGTAGATTTAATTTATATTTATTTTACAAATTTCAGCACTTATTTTTTATTTCAGTTTTTGACCAAGGCAATATATAAGTTATTTTTTTTTTTTAAAACAAAGTACTGCCATATAAAACATTTATTTTATTTATTAATTTAAATAATATATACTTTTTCACATTAAAAGGGATTTTTTTGCATTAAATTAGTTTCAATACAAATGTTTGAAATATATTTTTAAAATGTTCAAGTTTAAGTTTACATTTTATTTTTTTGTTTTATTTCAGTTAATGAAAAAGCAGTTTTACTTGACAGTAACAAATCTGCATGTTCTGTCATTTTAAAGTCTGTGTTCTGTAAGGACATATTACAAGTGAAACATGGTATTAAATTAGAAAAAAGTAGGCCAGGATTTGTTTTTCTCCATTGATTTGATGGGATCATGAAATAGCAGAATCAAGACAGGTGTTTGCACAGGAGACTGATGTCAACCAAAGAGAGCAAGTTCTTACATTTTAACAAAAGATTACGAAGGCAAACATTTTTTTTTCTTGTTTAATTTGCAATAACATACTCAGATGAATCACAATAAGATCAGGAACATATATTAAATATGTAATGGTCATTGTTGTTATTTAGTTTTTCTTTCTTTCTTAAACTCATTAGTGAAAATGAATTAAATAACATTTTCTTTATTACTTCAAATTTAATTCAAATCTATAATATAATCTGGATGGTTTGGATAATCTAAAAGTCATCAATGTATCAGTTTTGCATTGCCAAACGAATAGTTTAACTAATGATGGGAAAACCATATACAGCATTTAATATTTGATCAGTAGTGAAGTATATTTACTGGCACAGACCTCAATCAACCTCTCCATAGCTGCTGTTCACATCTGCGCTGTGGCTTTTCATCGTTTCAGTAGTTTTTGGGATGAGATTATTGTATCTGGACTTTATAAAATGTAAAACATCTTCTTCTTGCGCTGTGGCTTTGATTTACTTCAGTGTTTGGATGGAAATGGTGTTGCATAACCCCGACGCCTGTTCAGATCACAGACAGACGCCGTCACATTCTGCTGTAGAATTTCCTCATGCAGTTTGGAATTCACTGCTCCGGCGTTGCCAGACATTCACACACACGAATGCAGCCAAATTTCCACACGCTGTTACACTCCATCTTGCACGCTTGAAAAATTATGTTTTTAATACTACTGTAACCTTACAGGCACACCTATCCAAACGTGTTCATTAATGCATGCAAACTTTACCTGATGGTTAAAACGAATGCATTCCATGCAGTAAGTATAGCTGCACTAATTATTAAACCATAGCAATAAATAAAAAATCTCATATAAAATCACAAATGACATGTTATGTAAAACCCTAATATTATGTGGTGCAAGGATTGCTTTATTTTATTATTGAGTGAGTTTGTTTCAGAAATGCATGCATTGTGGTGAATGGGACTGTGATTGATTATTGATGTGTTATTGGTTCTGATTGTTTGTGCTCCAGGTCTTTGGAGCGAAGGCTACAGAGGCCTCTTTTGGCCAAATCCAGGACGTTACCCAGCATCCCTCAGTCTCCAGCCGCCGTCCGCGTGCAGCAGTCGGAGAACGTTTGTGAACGTCAGCGGCGCCCGCGGGTTCCCTCCAGCCCTGGTGGTCTTGAAGCGTGTACGCTGCCTCCTGCAGGTACTGCGTGTGTGTTTGTGTTTATTTGCCGCACAGTCAATGTGTTGGGAAAACAAATCAATATTGTATTGATCTCTTTCAGTTTTGACGAATCGGTTTTGATCTAGATGAGACCCAGGAGAAAAAAAAAAAATCACATTTCACCCTGAAATCAAATGAAAATCAATTATTTCAAAATAAGAGCATTTAGATTTTTTCAACGTTTTTATTTCCCTTAAAAATGAGTCCAGTACCTATTTTTGTAGTTTTTCTACATTATGAATATTATATATATATTTATATATTTTAAATTAATTATGATATTCTTAGTGTTGATACCCATTTTACATTCACAGCAATTACTATAATGTCGATTTTGTTCATTAAATCAGTAATAATTAAAGGTAGTAAATCAAATACTACTTTATTAAATAAATAATGTACAATTTAAATATTATCAAATTTTTCCACATAAAAATATTAGTGCTGGGCAATGATTAATCGCGATTAATCGCATCCAAAATAAAAGTTTTTCTTTACATAATA
>JAUCMS010000052.1:3195553-3212459 GCA_032357445.1 Enteromius radiatus | reverse complement strand
ATGCGATTAATCGCGATTAATCATTGCCCAGCACTAATATATATATATATATATATATATATATATATATATATAAAATAGTAAAAAACATGATTATTGAAAATGTAAAACGGGAGTTTTTGCAAATGAACTCTTTTGATACCAGTACAAAGCCTCACCAGGTCTGCATTTATTTGATACAAAGATACAGTAAAATACTCGAATAATGTGAAATATTATTACAATTTAAAATAACTGTTTTCCATTTTAATATGCTTTTGGAATAGAATTTATTCCTGTGATCAAAAACTGAATTTTCAGCATCATTACTTCAGTCTTCAGCGGTCCACAAGGTTTTTTATTTATTTATTTTTTTTATCAATTAAACACATCCTTGCTGAATAAAAATACTGATTTCTTATAAAAAAAAAAATACTAATTAATTAATATATATATATATATATATATATTATAAGATATATATAATTAATATATATATATATATATATATATATAAGATTTTCCTAACCCCAAACTTTTAAACAGTAGCGCGTTGTTACAAAAGATATCTGAGTTTGAGGGATGGTGTAGTTCCAGCATCTACCAGCAGGGGCGTCCTGGACCACACTAACACTCATCCACCTCTTCTTCTCCTCCCTGTCCCTCTCGTTTCATCTCGCACTTCACTCTTGCAGCAGCATGATGAGCCAGCCTAATGTTTGATGATTAATGGCTCATTTAGCGCTAATGAAGGAAAATAAACAGAGCGAGCCGCGAGAAACAGCACATGCAGAAGTGACCTAAACAGATTTCTGTGGTCTGGATGGCTCAGAGTCATTGTTTTGAGACGTGGCAGCGTGCAGCATTGAGAAAACAGACCCACACCCATAATAAAGCACAGAACTGATAGGAAGTGTAGATAGGCAGTCAGTAAATCAGACAGACCCACCGCCGCGGCTGGCATCGCTCTGCATGCGAATGACTTCATCATGCGGGTGACAGCATGTCTTCTAGCCCCATTACCCTGATTTGAGGTGGCTACGCTGCAAAGATTTATGGGTAGCATTGAGTTGCTCCCCACAGGAACTGCAAGCGTGGTAGATTGTGCTGGAGACACACCCTCACACACACACTCGTGAGGTTTCAGAGCGTCTTCTTCTGTGAGTCACTTCATGTCTGTGGTAATTGTCCGGTGACACTGAACACAGATCTGTGCTTCTGTCATTCTGACACATTCCCTCTGTCCACAGCATCCTCACCCAGAGGAATATTTTATTTCTCTGACGCCGCTCTTCAAACACAGACTTCTCGTGGTTATGAAAATATGTCATACTTATCAGGGAATTTTTATTTATTTATATATATATATATATATATATATATATATATTATGCAAGACATAAGTCAAAGACAAATAGATGAATTCCTTTACGCAATACACACCTTAATAAATGTTATTTTTGATTTAAATACAATTATAATTTTTATTTTTGCAATGCACAACTCTCTAGGATTAACTGAATTTTATATAAAAGCATATATTTTTTTTAAGGAATTAAATTTATTTTTGTGCAATAAAAACATAACAGAATTAATAAACATAAATAAAATCTTTTGTTTTCATTTAATTTAATTTTATATTTTTAACATAAACCATAAACAGTAAATATTAGTTTATTGTTCATATAATATAATTTATATAAAAACATAAACAGAATTTTTAAAATTTTTTTAATTAAATTGAGTTTCTATTTTTATGCAATAAAAACAAGCAGAAAAAAATCTTAGCTTTCATTTAATTTAGACTTTTATGCAATGCACAACTCAAACTAATTGGTAGCAATCATTTTATTGTTAATTTTATTTCCATTTACTACACAATAAACAGAAAAATTAATTCTCCTGATCTTAAGAAGCATAATAGTCTAAAAGCTTCTGCTTAAATTATTTAAACCAATTTTGTCACAGAAAACTTATGTATATAAGAAAATGATTTTTTGTGCAATACACAACTTGAAAACATACACAGGCAAATATATTATTGTTTATTTTTATACCATGGTCAACTCAAAAACATAACAAGAAAAAATTTATTATATTTACATTTTTAATGCAATACAAAACTTAAAACTGTAAAACATCAGAAATAAATTATTTTATATTTTAAAATTATAACTTTTTAAAAATTATGTAGTGTTACACAATAAATAGATAAGTTAACTTTTTATATTTTTTCCCCCATTCATTTTTATGCAGTACACAAAAAAAAAAAAAAAAAAGCTTAAATAAACTTAAGAACAAATAATTGTTTGTGCTTTACACAACTCAAAACTAAAACATGTCAGCGAACAATTTTAACACACACCTTAAAAACGTAAGCATTACGAAACGTCCAAAAGGTCATTTTTGTGAAGAAATTCTGACTAGCATTTGTCTACAGAACTAGTTGTAATAATTTAAGCAGAAGAGTTTAGATCAAAAGGCTTCTTGGGATCACGAGAAGCATAAATCCAGTCGAGTGTTTCCAAACGTTTCATTGCTACTGTATATGGTTTACAGTTGAACATAAACAGAAATATGGAAGAGCAATTATAAAAGCTCTTATGTCTTGGAGAGCCGTTTCTATGATAATTAGCGCACCGCCATGCGTGCAGACGTTATGGCAAACGAACACACAGAGAAACACTTTTAGATTTTCCATTTCATATAATGTGCTGCAAATGTTTCCAATTTTCCGTTTCATACTAGAACAAGCTCATTTGGTTTGAAGGGGGTGTGAATGTGTGTCTGCTCCAGCATTTAGTTGAAATCTCCCACAGCGCGTGTTTATGGTCATATATTCATACGTGGCATCACTACTTCATTAACCTTCTCTCTTGAGTGACGTTTGCCCAGCCAGTGTCCCAAATCCCTGCATGGCATTATGGGAGCTCTCGGATTGGTCGGGACACTGCTGTCATGGCAACCTCAGCAGGCATGGCTTCCCTCTGATAGACACACAGATGCACACTTGACTGAGTTGTGTGTTTGTGTTTTAGTTATTTTTACCACCTGAAGCTGACTTAACCTTTCAGAATAACTTTTCTCTTGTATAATACTCTTTGTACATTTGATTGCATGGAGGTTTAGAAAGCTGGATCTGTTTAAACCTAAATGATCAATTGGCTGTCTGTTTTGTTTAATTGTATTAATTTATTTTTAATTTAAGTATTTTTAAATACTGTATATAAAATCATGAACCCATGAGAATTCAGGGTAACTAGAAAAAGTCATGAATATTAATTGTTCAGAAAGAAGCTCTAAAAAAGCTATTGTTTCTAAAACCGTGTTACTATTAATTACTATACTATTGTAATTATTTGTTAATGCGTCAAATATTTATATACAGTTAAGTCTAATATTCTTTATGTGCAGGTAAAGTATATGTATATATATATATATATATATAAATAAAAAAGTATAAAATATTTAAAAGTGTATTTACTATTTTTTTAATAGAATTTAAATAATAAAATAAATAATTAAAAAATTTTTTTCTAAAATAACAAAATTTATATTCTGCATTGTTATGGTTTTTGAATATCTTTGCAGTTAAGTGATTATAAATGTAAATATTTATAGGTTTAGAAGTATATTTCAATAGTATTTGAATTATAACATTAAAATTATATTTAATATATCTTCTAAATTAAGTAAAAAAAAAATTTATAATAAGTATATTATTATGATTTACTTGATGCATCAGCTATTCAGTTATAGATTTTAATACTTTGAAAAATATTATGTGAATGCCAAGTATATAAAATGTATTAAAATATAACTAAATAAAATCAAATTTAATATAGAAGTATAAATATTCAAATATAAATATAAAAAACTAATATAAATATAATAGAAGTATTTAAATTATAGAATTTATAATAATTAAAAGATAGTATTTTCTATTCTTTTACAGTTAAAAATCTCATATTTTGAAAATGGTTAGTGCATATATATATATAAGTATATATATATAAAGTATTACAAATGTTATCAAATTAGTGTATATTTCAATATTTATTTTTTTAAGTAAAATTATTTATGTTTAAACATGCATATAGCTAAATTATAATTTTTAATTTGTAAAGTAAAAGATTAATTTTTAAAACATGGATTTCAGAGATGCATGACAACATGGGGAAAAAAAGAAAGTAAAATAAAATGATGCATTAACAAATATAGATGTATTTTAATATTAGTTTGGTGTGTGAAACCAAACAGAACAGCAGCTCGTGTTCATGAATGCAGATCATCGCTTCCTCACCAGAAGCGGTTTTATTTATTTATTTATTTTTTTGCAAGTTCGTTTGGCTGCTGGTCTGAGAGCTTCAGAAGGAATATTTGAAGAGCTACTAATGATGCCGCTTTAACTAAATCAATGGAGACAAAAGACAAGCGGCTTCACATAAAAGGATAAACGAGAGAATCAGAAGCAATCAATATTTCATACCTGCTCACCTGCTCCTCTGCATTAACCAAATGTCAAAGACAAATAAATACCTGCATCAAAAGTGACTGACAGCTGCCGTTTAGGCACTTTAAGGTCAGTTCATATAGAAAATAAAACAATAAAATCAGCAGAGTAAAAGTCAAATGTGACGCTGAGAGCTTGTGCTGCACAACTTTTTAAGTCTGATGTTCCCCTGGCCTTTAGTTTCACTTTTATTGTTGAAGCTATTAGTATTCAACACCGTTTAGAACACCTCCCTCCCTCTCTCTCTCTCTGTCTCTCTCCCTCCCTCCCTCCCTCTCTCTCTCTCTCTTTCTGTTTACTGCACAGTTAGTGAAGCTTATCGCCTGGCAACCACAATTAAAGTACAGCAAGTCAGCAGCAGCAGAGAAAGGGTCTGATAAAACAGTAAAACACCTCCAGCAGCGAGAGATAGATGCTGTGTTTGTTGTAGTTGGTCCGCTGCTGAAGCGAAGGGAAAGCGAGAGCGACAGGTGAAACTAGTGAAACTGCACAGGTATGTGATCAGAGGAATGTGTGTGTGTTAGTAGTTTTTGGGTTACTGGTCACACTCTCCTGCTGTTGAGTGATGTTCTCCGTGAGAAGTTGTGTATTTGTCACGTCTCTGATGAGTGTTGAATCTTGGGATTTGAAGCTGCTGAGCTGATGTTCTGTGATTTCTTCATCATCATCATCATCATCATCGGAGGTGAACAGGTGTATGAGTGAGTTTGAGATCATGCTGGAGATGTTGTGAATCAGTTATTCTGTCTCGGAGACTCTGACAGGTAAAGGTCAGGATCACAGCGGTCATCATCCGCTCTCCAGCTGATCACTTTCAAACAACCTCACACCCTTCAAATGTCACCATATCTGTCCATCCTTTCATCCATCCATGCATATGTTCTATCTATCTATTGTTCTGTCGTTCTATCTATCTATCCGTTCATCCGTCTATCCGTTCTACATCCATCATCAACAATTCTGTTATTTTTTCTGTCTATTGTTCTTTTTTTTATCTGTTATATTCTCTTATTCTATTGCTTTCTCTATCATTTATCTATCCATCCTTCATTCTCGTTCTTTCTCTCAATCTTTCCCATCTCTCATCTCTCTGTCTACCTGTTAAATCCATAATTTCTTCTATCTGTCCATCCATTGATAGTTGAATAGGGAAGGGTTAATGTAGGGTCAGGCAGATATTATTGCCACATGAACTCTTAGCAGGATGCTGGAGACGTCTGAGTGATTCACGCCTGCTTACCAAATAAATAAATAAAATTTGAGCTTAAATGACTGTATTATGTGAGAAGAAAGAGTCTGAAGCGATGGACCAGTCAGAATCAAGTACTCCTGAGTGTGATGATCAGTGTTTGAGATGACTGTGTCTCTGTAACACTGTGTTTGTGTGTGTTTCAGAGTCTGGGCTCCATCGACCGGAAGGGAACACGTCAGAGAAGGTAAGACCCGTCTTTGTCATGCCAGGGTTAAATATGCCTTATTTGGGCCTAGTGACCCACAGAACAGAGAGATGATCTAGTTTACGCATTTATAATGCCAACCTGTCTGTGATTATGTGTTAGCCTGATCTGTTTGCAAAAGTGTGCGTGCGTGAGAGAATTCAAAAGTGAGCTAAATTAGATGCAAGTTTCCTTCGGGGCCATCTTCAACCTGTATTCTTAGGGGTAGAGTTTAGATAAATATGTTTAGAGTTGACCTATTGTCAGTTTCATTATCTTAAATGATAAAATCCATGCTAGTGACTCCTAAAAGTTGACAAAATTAGCATGTGTGAAGTTCTACAGTCAGTTGTGTGTTGTTGATTTTTATTAGCGTAGATTCACTTGAGCGATAATCAATAAAGAACATTGAGTTGAAAGTCAAAAGCCTATTGATCAAGTTAAAACGAGGCTTAACAAGTCAATAAAATTGAGACGTATCTATAGGAATGAATGCATCAGGTTACTAGAGGATCAACAAGTCTTCTGACAGCGCTGCAGATCTATAGTGCGCTGGAAATGTTAGCACTGGAAATAGCTTGTGTTTCCTTACGCATCAGTTGCATTTGCACAGCTATGCTGCATCTCAGCAGTGAGTGTCTTCAATGTTTAATGCTCCTGACATGTTAAATCGTCTTCTTAATGGGGGTCTGTGTCTTTCTGAGTCGGTGAATTATGAAACTGTCACACAGTGTGCCGTAGGAGAGCCTTCCTATCAACAAGAACGCCATGTTACCTTGGTTACTCGATTGAAAATGGCAGATCTCCTAAATCTGTTACTAATGGCTGACTAATGAGAACTGAATCGCCGATCGGATCGGATCAAAGGACGCGCACAAGATGAAGTCTTGTTTTCCTCTCTGGATGGGTTATAAAAGCTGCTTTCTGAGACACCTCACCCCCGATCAATGATAGCCGATGTAGTGTTGGGTATTTTGGGATAATTAATACGTCAGTAATTAGTTAGTGTGTGTGTGTGTTTTGGTTGCAAGTTAACGGCTCTCTGTTGTGGTTTAACAACATGTCCTTTCAAGAGGCATCCTTCAAGAACACATAACCTTTCGATCAATTTCATGCATCCTTGCTAAAAAAAAAAATACATTTCTTAAATTAATCATAAAAAACAACTTTTTAGAGACCTGTCACACACAGTATGTCCCATGAGTTGTCTCAAATCAAATTGAAAATGAATCCCCCCCACAAAAAAATTGTGTAGACAGTTTATTCTTGGAACATATCTCTGAAATATACAATTTTGTTTGTGAATATGCGGTTTACTCGCTGCTAAGTGTCTCGGACTAAATGTTGGCGAACTTTGGAAGACTTTCCAGTAAGGCAGCCCAAATGAAACCTGTGTGGCCCTGCGCTCCGAAGTCTAATTCAACCAGTCATTTTGTTTTTGTGCGCAATTAGTGAACGAAGCGAATTAGCGAGGAATAAAATGCATGCGCCGTAACCGTAAACGTCTAGCAAGCAGTTGTGAACAAATCACATGAACCTTAAGTTGTCAGACTAGTTATTGTGGGTTGCATAACTAAAGGGAGAAAATCAAATGAATTAGCATGAATGATATATGACAGTAGTGTGCGCATGTCTCTCTGTCTCCCTCTCTCTCTCTCTCTGACCCACATAGGCATTTTTCACATAGACAGTCTAATAACTTTAATAAGTGTGCATGTTTCAGTGTTTGGTTTTGTGGTTGATGTGTGTATGTGTAAAGGTTGACTCAGCCGTGTGTGTATGGAGGGGCTGGCGTTGTGGTTTGTGTCTTTGATGTGGTTTGGCCATGAAAAGTCTGACGGTTCCCCAACAGTGCCGAGCCAGACACACTCACACACACACACACACACACACCTCAATAAAGCCCCGCTAGAGGAACTTTCCCGCGAAAACATCGCCTGGCATCTCACTCATGTGTGTGTGTGTGTGTGTGTGGCATCGTCTTTTCCATTCTCTCGCACACAGGCTCATATATGCACAGCTTTGGCCGCAGGTCTGGTTGTAGGTGCGGAGATGACACAGCGGAAACCACCGGCTCGGAGAGCTTCCTCACAAACACGCGCTGTTGTGTGTTACCGAGCGCGTGTGTGGTTTGCGTCTGTGAATGTATGACACGTTCACACGCTCGTGATCCGCTCCAGCATAAATAATCACCCTGATGGCCGTCTCCACTCTGATTGGAATCTTGATGCCCTGTGGAATTGTGGGATTCTGGAGGGAACGAACGAGATGTGAGACGCTTTCGGTCCATTACGGCATTCCGGCGTAAGACCACAGAGAGAGAGAGAGAGACGGGGCGGGTAGATGGCCCTCTAGAGAAGCCACTTTTATTTTGGAGTTCTGGGAGCATGAAACAGAAGTGTGTGTATTAGACTGTGTTTATAGCTGTATTAGGTGTTGAAAGGTCAAGAATATACTGACTCTTCAGCTCCTGAAATGACTTTTTGACCACACGGGCTGTTGATTGCTGACAGCTGTCATTAGAAGAGAGTTGTGATTGACTTTCACATTCCAATTTATTTCCTGGATTTGGTGAAAATTTCTAATTGCAATCTGGATTTACATGTCGGGAGGAAAAATGAGAGCTCATTGAAATCCAAGAAACTCATTTAATAGTTTTCTTTTTTTTTTTTTTTTTTAAGCATAATTAAAGTAGTGGTGGGCCGTTATCGGCGTTAACGACTCTTATCGCGCGATAAAAAAATATCACCGTTAATCTATTCACAGAGTTGGGTGTCCATACTACGCATGCTATGGTGGCATGTTTGTGAAACTGGACCATTGTGTTGATAATAATAATCTTATTGCATTGAATTGTGAAACCAAGATCCACACCCCTACTTTTAAGATGGAGTTTTTGAGTCATTATTTAGGTAGCACACATATTTTGAATGCCTTTGGCAGAATTCAAATGAGCCATTTTAATCTAGATTAAAAAAATTAATCTATGCCCACCCCTAAATTAAAGACAAACTTATTGTTGATTGGAAAGTTTTGACATAAATTTAAGATGCTGCAAAATATGAAGGTATATATACTTACAGATGGATGGATGGGTATATTGATTGATTGATTGATTGATTGATAGTCGGATAGATGGATATTTGGGTGGATGAATGGATGGATATTTCAATAGTAGGATGTATTTTATGATGGATGGATGGATATTTCAATAGATGGATGTAAGTTATGATGATGGATGGATGGATGGATGGATATTTAGATTGATGAAAAGACAGGTGGATGGATATTTGAATAGAAGGATGTAGATTATGATGGATGGATGGATGGGTATTTGAATGGATGGATGGATGGAGGGATATTTAATTGATTGATTGATTGATTGATTGATTGATAGGCAGATGAATGAATGGATTTTTGAATGGATGGATGAATGGATACTAGGACTGTGTCGAAAAGATCTACCTGTACTGCAACAATCTGATTGATTGATAGTCGGATGGATGGATGGATGAATGGATGGATATTTCAATAGTAGGATGTAGGTTATGATGATAGATGGATGGATGGATGGATATTTAGATTGATGAAAAGACAGGTGGATGGATATTTGAATAGAAGAATGTAGATTATGATGGATGGATGGATGGGTATTTGAATGGATGGATGTAGATTGTGGTGGATGGATGGATGGATGGATGGATGGATGGAGGGATATTAATTGATTGACTGATTGATTGATAGCCAGATGGATGAATGGATTTTTGAATGGATGGATGCATGGATACTAGGACTGTAACAACTAGTCGACTGGGCAAAATTCATCAACTAATTTAGTAGTCGACGGGTCGTTAGTGATGTCACCAATGTAACGCGAGGAACCAGCAACAGACACAGTGGCCGTGGCGTCAGGCATCGGAGAGGTTATTTATTAACAAAATAATAAAAAGACGCAAACAACTCTTTTGTTTACATGTTTACTGCAATACTGCAAACTTTTCGTTCATATTTCCTATGTAGAAAATGCACTTGGAAGCAATTAATGTTATGTCTTCAAATTTTTTTGTTTCATCATTTTAATTGAAGGAAAATGCTAAAAAAGATACAAAGCTATATATATATATATATATATATATATATATAGCTTTGTATCTTTTGTATATTGAATATATTTTGTTTTTAGCATTTTATATATATATATATATTTTTTTTTTTTTTTTTTTTTTTTTTTTTTTGCAGTTCATAATGACTAGTTGACCAGTCGTTAAGGTAGTCGAACTAATAGTCATTAGTTGCAGCCCTAATGGATACATTAATAGATGCATGAATGGATGTTTAGATTGATTTATAGATAGACAGATGAACAGACAGACGGACGGATGGATATTTAGATAGATGGATAGGTAGATAGATACATACATGGATGGATATATTTAAGACATTGATTTGAATTGTCGTCGTTTCTCAGAATGCATCAGTGATGTTGAATTTCGTTGAGTTGTGGATTCAGTAAAATCCTGCTCCTGTGACTCAAATTTAAATGATAGTTGAACCTCCACCGAGGGGTGTGACTGATTCCAGTTCAATTCACACTCATGATTCTTCTGTTCTGAGTCATTTTAATGATGATTTTTATTCTTTGAACACACAAACCCCTGTGTGTGTGTGTGTGAGGGTCAAAGCCTGTAAATGGAATAACGGCACAACACATTTGATGTGAGGTATGGAGAGCTTTTATTTTAGCCCTAACTAACAGGTTTGTGTCTGCGCTGCTGTTTAATACCGCGTGTGTTTGGTATTTATGTGCTTGTCTAATGAGCAGCCTGGGCCCGGGCGCTGGATCTGTGTTCTGGCTGCCGTCTGAACGCCCATCAACATCAAACAACACAGACAGACGCTCTCCAGCTCCGCTCCACAACCAGCCAGACGCCTACCTAGACAGCACAGAGATAGTGCTCCCTTCTCTCCAAATACTTCAATTGTTTGACAGATTTCCATTAACAAAAGATTTGGGCCATTATGATTAACTATTTGCATCTATATATTGTTTCTGTAGTTTACACACTATTTAATACAGTTAAATCAGCAGCAACTGTAATTACTTTGCTTTTTAAGGGAAAAGTGATTAAATTATAGTAAGTAATTACTTATTAATGCATAACACTGCTGCCAGTTATGCATCTCAAGTTTATTAACTTTCTTTTCTTTTTTTTTAACTATGCACCAAAAATCCCAGTTAATTTATGAATCCAATTAATTTTAGCTCAATATTGCTTGTTCACCACTAGCCATATTTTAACCAAGATTATAACTGAATTGTGGTGAAAGGTGATTTTAAGCATTTTTATTACATGCATTTTGAAAATATTCAAATAGATTAAAATATTCAAAACAATTCACTGAATTTAAAAAATGTTTTGCAATCACTTTATTTGAATAAACAAATTTAGTTGACTAACTATAAACATTTTATTTATTTATAGCCAAAATAAATTGTTTGCACCTACTTACTTTAAATGCACTTATTTATTTATTTTTAGTGTATGCCATGATTTTTTTTTTATCTGTTTGGGTATGTGTTTAAAACACATTCGGTTGATCGTTTCTATTAAAGAAATGTTTGATGCGTCAAATTAAGTTTATTAGTTCATATTAAAACCATGCAATCAAAACGCATGGATATTTTGCATGCAATATATACATTTTTCATTTAAGCATGCATATTTTTTGGCCAAATTCATCAGTGTATGCCTCATAAAGGCAATCCCAGAATGCTTTGCGCAGCCAAGTTGATCTTGAAACAGATCTTCTCTCTCTCTCGCTCTCAATCGTGTCTAAAAGTGTGTACGAATTAAGCGTTGACTTGTGCCGTGTTTATGTTTGCTATTTATTTTTACTCCAGCGTTTGTGTGTACGAGTGCTCTTGAAGGAGGTGATGTCATCACTCAGGCCTTCCTACTGTAAGAAATCTTCTAATGGCATTACATCAGCACGCGGGACCCCGACAGTGTCATCCAGAACAGCTGCCGGCGGAATCAGATTCATCCCGCTGTCCTTCTTCCTGTCTTATTCCCAAACGGCTTCTATCTAGGAACATTCCCTCTAGAAATACGGATGCGGTCAGCTCTGGGCGGCATGAGCGCTCGGGAGGCGCTGACCTTGTCCTTCACTGTTTAAACATTCTTCTGAGCACTTGTTGACTTGTTTGTCATTAAGCGATTGCAGGATCGTTCATTCACGCATTTGCAGCGCTGTCAGGCTCACACGCACAGATCTGCATATAGAGTCCGCCGCTGCTGTTGTGACGACACTGTTGCTAATGAGAGCACTAAATCAACACACGCAGTCCCTCTTACATAAGGTTTTACTGTGGAGAGGCTCATGGAGGACATTTCCAGGTCTTATTGCACTTTACTGTGACTTTAGTTATTGATAATTAGACCTTTTTTAAATTTGTAACAAAAGTGTCAGACCTCCTTACAAAAATCCTTATAAAAAGCTTGAAAATATGGGATTTAAATAATAATAATAATAAATTTCTTAAAAAAGCTGCAAACAAAGTTTTAGGATTTTGAAAGATGTAATATTGTGGAGAGAGGGAAAAAAAAATACTTATTTTTATTATTTTGTTATATATTGTAATGACATTTATTTATTTATTATTAATTTTTATTTAGTTTTGGGCAAAAGGATTTTTGATGTAACCAGTATAAAAAGATGACATATTTGAAAAAGTGATGCTGAAATGGTTACTTGCACTATTTATGATATTAATATTTGCAAAAACTCTGGACTGGTAAAAAAAAAAAACAATGTACAAATTAAAACCTGGAATTAAACAAGATTTTGGACAGCATTAAATGTAAAACAATCAAAATATTTAGTTTAATTTATTTATTGATTTTATTTGTTTTGGTTTATTGTCATTATTCATAATTTTGTTTTTATTAGGGGTTCGAGCGTGTAGCGCTGAAACCCTATTGTAATTGTTAGGATTTTTATCATGTGATCATGCAGACCAAACTGTAAGGCCTAGAGAGCTAAACTTTGGTCAGATGGTAGTAGTCTGGCTGGATGTCGACCACAGGGGGCGCTACAGCGATCACCAACGCATTAGTGCTCATAACTCCTAAAGCGCTTAACAATTATCCAAAGTTTCATGGAGATCGGTCCATAGGTGGCGCTATAACAGCTAAAAATGCCTCAAAAACACAGTTTTTCTATAGAAAATAACCTCAAATTTTAGAACATGTTCATATATTCACAGAAATATTAAATTCATTAATTATTCACAAAAATATAAAAAACCTGCTTTTTCAAACTAGTCTCAGGTTTGTCACTCAATCTGGATCAAACCAATACAGAACAATATTCTGGACTCTAGATTTAATAATGATCAAAAATATTGAATTTTGTACTTTGGTTAGCTATAACAGGGTCGTTTAAAAAGGGGCATGGCCACATATACACTCAAAAGCCTATAAAACCTAAACAAAACCTTTCTGAAATATGGTTAAAACGTGTGAGTTTCATAGAGCTCCGACTATAGGTAGCACTATAACCATTAAAAAAGGTCTTAAAAACACAATATTTCCAGAGTAAAATACTTTAAATCCCTCATACATTCACTTATAGACTATATCTTCATATAATATCATAGATCTCATCGTTCTGAACAACTTTGCCTCTGGGATTAATGATGTCAATCAAACTGTTTTGACAAGAAACACTATAATAGTTAACACTTAACACTTAAACACTGTGTTGTGTAAGAAGTTGCAATTGATAATCACTAGATGGCAGCGGAAGCATACTTGCGTAGTATTAACCATTTTATTTCCGTCTCTGTGTGTGTAAGCATGATTGCTAGATGACTTTCTTTATCCTTTGGTCAGAAGGAAGTGACAGAAAACGTCACACTGAAATGAATTGCACTGTTTGTAATTGAAGATCAAATATTAATACGCATGAATACACGATGGAAAATGTTTGGAAAGAAAACCCTGAACTGCTTTCACAGGCTGTGTGTGTTTTAGGGAAACACTGAGTAAATCAGTGGATCTATTACAGTAATCATGCTATTTCCGTGTGTTTGTTTTTCTCAGGACCGAGTCTGGGATTGTGAAGTTCACCCAGAGACTCTCTTTGAAGGACAAACACTGCAAAGAGGACAGGAGTCTGCCTTCCAGACCTCCGGCCTACAGGAGGCGCTCTCTCAGCGTAGACTGGTACCCACAACTTTTACATCGATTCAATAAATCAAGAGGTTGACCAGACATTTGGGCTCAAAAGATGGCAGAAAAACCTTGTTGGCTCTGAACGGCGCTAGTTAGTCGTGGTTTTTTCCTCTGCTCATCTCTACAGACATCATGACTCCAGCTCTCCACCCTCCCTGTCTGTCACGGCTGATGCATGTCCAAAACTCACAAATCTGACTCACTTCCAACATGCTTTTCTTGGGAGCTTTTACTGAGATCATCAACATGCACATCGTTTTAAAGGCACATGAATCTCTCTTTACTGTTTAAGAAAAATTACCAGACCTTGACCACAATTAGTCATTTTGGAAATTCTTCAATGGTGCTTCAAAGTACTTTAACGAATAACATGATTTGTGTAGTGCTTTTTACAATACACACACATTGTTTCAAAGCAGCTTTACACAAAATCATGATGTCAATGTTTAAAATAGCTTAATATTTTCTGGTTAATTAGCTTTTTTATGCCTTATAGTCAGATTTATCAGATAATACAATAACATTTTGTGACAATACAAGCAATCAGTCTGTTGAGATTTGCAATAGAGCATATATTGCTTTATGTTTGACTTCCTTTATACACAGTATCCAACATTATATAAAGAGCTGGTCAATAATATAGTTAATCTAGCGAACATATAAATAATTTGTATAAATATATTTGTACTTCATAGATAAACTTTTTTAATTAAATATGTTTATGATTTTATTTTTACAGAAATTGCTAGTTAATTTTAATCACTTGCACTAAAACCTATTGTATAAAAGCTTCCCAAAAATGCTTTTTTCACTCCAAAATTGACCTACAACAAATCATTTCCAAAAATTGGAAGATTGAATCCAAGATTGGCTGGTAATACAGCATAATGAGAGATTTACAAGCAGTTTTTTTAAAAAGGCAATCGTTTTTGACTGGTGAAAATCAGTTAAAGGGACAGTTCACCCCAAACTCTTTCTGTTAAATGTAAATGTAACTCTTAATTGTTGCTTATTAGCATGCATATTACTGGAATACTAGCCATTTATTAAGTAATTAAGCACATATTAATGCCTTATTCTGCATGCATAATCCTGCCCAACACCTAAACTTAACAACTACCTACTAACTACTAATAAGCAGCAAATTAAGAATTTCTTGAGAGAAGAGTCATAGTTAAGTATTTCCTTTTTTAATGTAGAACTCAATCGCAATCAGCAAATGTTTGTTTTCCAACATTATTTGAAATATCAGCAGGAGAAAGAGACTTGGGACCAACACTAAATGATGACCGTTTTCATTTTTGCCCACTTTTCCTTCAAGCAAATGAGTTAGAAGTCATCCGATTGTAAATCTGCTCTGCGTTTCTATGTGTTATGTGCTTTTTTTTGTGCATGAGAAGAGGTGCGTATCGGCGCTCGTGGCATATGGCAGATTGGGATCCGGGCTCCAGAGACGCATATAACTCCGGGGAGTCTCGGGCCGGCGTGTCCCCAAGATGTAGCCACCCTGGCTGGGCGCGATGCGGGCTGGGCCCCCCTGTTTTCGGGGCCGCGCAGAGATTCACGCAGACTCCCTGTCACCTCCTGAACGCCGAGCTGTCTGTCGCCAGAGCCTCTTAGACGGGCCTAACGTCACACACACACGTACAAAGACACATCGGCGCACACGCATTCATACATTGATTGATCCCGCGTCTTGGAACATCCCCATGGCGACGCTCTTCTGTCTCTGCTCATCAGAATTAGAGAGATTTGCCCCCCGGGGTGGGGGTGAACAGGTGGCGGGCAGTTGAACTGCACACAGCAAACACTCTCACAGAGGAGCGACGACTACTGCCACGACACACGCGCATGCAGATACTCCCGTGCTTGAGCTCTTAATCTAAGTGGATTAGAACGCATGCGCCCGCCACAGAAACACGCAAACGCGCGATGGGAAAAGACCGCGGCTTTACCGCGTTAAACAAACTCGCTCCTGTTGTAATGCCATCAGAGCGGCACACGCGTGTGCATCACTCAATCTCACGAAAAGCATTTCACTGCAAATTCATATGAAAGAAATGGCATTTGTTTTAATGAAAATTTAACTTTTTGCAAGTTGCAGTCAGATTTACTTTCATTTATATTGCTATAATGCAGAAAAGTTTTTTTGTTTTTGTTTTATATATTAGTTTTTTTATATATATAAACAGTATATAGTAGTCAGCATTTGAAGTGGATCAAAACATTTCATCGAAGTTTTCCTAATACCTAAAACTAAAATGCATGTTTTGCAACTTTTTGGAATCCACTTTAAATGACTACTCTCTGTGTGTGTGTGTGTGTGTATATTTATTTTTTTATTTTATTATTTTTTTTTTCTGCATAAAAATATAGCAGAAGAAAAAACAATAGCAATATAATTAAAATATAATTAAAATATTCTCTGATTGCAAGGCAAAAAATGTAATTTAAATTATTTTATTTATTTATTTAATATGTAACATATTAAACATTTTAAAGCAAAATATGGTCAATTTTGTGGTTTATATAATTATATGGTTTATTAGGAAAACGTAACTCAAAATTCATGTTTTTTCATTGTGCATTCCAATTATATAGCTCAAAAATAACTAAAAATACAGTTTATTAACACAATAAAACACATTAAAAATAACATAAAAAAAATCTTTTGTTGCAAATATACACTTTATATATATATATATATATATATATATATTAAAGGCATAAAGGCATTTGCA
>JAUCMS010000052.1:3168782-3195515 GCA_032357445.1 Enteromius radiatus | reverse complement strand
CTAATTTGCGTATTTATACAAAAAGTATCAGTAAACATAAAGAATAGAGAAGTTGTATGTGTTTGATCTGTATTTTAAAAGTTTTTCTAAAAAGTACTATAAACTCAAATTTCTGTTGGAATATTTGCTTAATTTTTATTTAAATTTTGCCACATTCTTCATTCTTCAGCCTGACTTTATGCAAAACATAATACCTTGTTTCTTGTCTATAAGTTTTGAGGTGAAACGTGAGATTGATTCTGTAGCGTGTTTGCATGCTGAAGATCTCAAACCTGTCGACGTGTCTTTCAAGCGGCGAGGGAATCAACTGATTAGCTTTGATTCCCTATTGTGTGTGTGTGTGTGTGAGAGGTCGAAGGGTTAGACTGGCTCCACCAGGCCTGAAGTACACAAGAGAGTGAGACGGGTTCTGTTGACCCTAGTAACACACACACACTGATCGGTAATACTGTCCTCGCTGCCGAGGCTGTTGCTTACTGTCACACACACTCCCCCTTCAAATTTTGGCTGCTCGGACTGCAGTCTGTCTGGTGCCAAGAATCAAATTTCAGACTCTCCTTCTCTCAGCCACATATAACCCTTGGAGAGGAGTCCCTCTGCCCCCTTTGCGTCTGTTATAGCCAGCCACTCTAAAAGACAGAGAGACGGCGTCCCGTCCGCTCTTTGCACATTTGTCGTAAAACATTCCAAATGTCACCAGAGTTTGGTTTGATTGATGACGACGTGAAAGAATCGGCGTGTCACTTCATCTGACGCTTCTGGCACATATTGGTGCATTGTTTTTATTGCATCTATTGCAGTTATTAATCGACATAAATACATGCTTGCATGCATGCTTCTCTAAATGTATACTTTACTGAAATCATTCACAAATATATCATCTCAGTTCATATTTTTACTTTAGATGAAATTACCTCCACTTTTGTTGTGTTTGATATGCAATTTTATTATGGCTAGCATTAACCAATGTCGTTTCCTGGTTGTATTAGTTCAATACAATGCGACTGAATTAAATAACGTTAAGAGAATGTGAATTTTGCATCTTATAAACGCAACACTATATTGAATCGTTAGCTTCTCTATCATTTCTGCATTTAGATTGTATTTTTTTACAAAGTTTTAACTGAAATGCTAAATGATGAAACTGCTTTATTTATTTATTGAAGATGCTTATTAAACATGTCGTCGAAAACTAATACTGAATAAAAGCTTTTCTATTGATTTTTCTCCAGAGGAATTTTAAAAACAATGTAGAAATTGTGTCTGCAGTTACTGAGAACAACTTTGAGAACTGCTACTAAATAACTATCCTTAACTAAGTTAAAGTTAGCTAAATTGGCTTAAGTTAAGCCAAGCATAAAGTACTTACTCTAATGAAGAACTTTAAGTTCACAGGATTATTAAACTTGGTAGTAAATTCAGTAATACTTTACAATAAATTGAACTAACATGAACATTTTATTAAGGTTAATAAATGCTGTAAAAAAAAATAAAAATCACTGTTATTTCATGCCAGTTAATGCATTAACTAATGTTAAAAAATAAGACCTTATTCTAAAGTGTTACAAAAAAATGACAAATTCTTCAGTAAAGCCTGAACCAAACTTTAATCGAAAGTATAATATAATAAAACATAAAGAGTTATGATATGAAACATTACACAAACAAGACTATACAAAAACAAATACTGCAATATTAAAAGTTAATGCAGTGTTTATCGGTTATGTGTAAAATTACATTATTATTTACAAAAATGGCATTTCATTCATGCACGTTTGCTTAAATAAAGCCTACATGGCTCTTTGGCGATTGGTTAACATTACTAAACGGCCTGAATGATGGATGGCCTTCATGGAAAATCATTTCAGAGAAAGAGCAAGTGTTTGTTTTATTTATTGAATTTTTTTATGAAATGTATGCTTCTCTAATAACATGCATTGACGGACTGTGCCTTTTACAGCACAGAGCGTTCCCGCCGGCGTTTATTTTCTGTATAGCAACATCAGATCTAAAAAACCAGCGACAGAAATACTCCCCGGCTTCTCCCGTTGTCTCACGTGAAACAAAGCGGGTAATTTAGCGGCCACATTAGCAGTGCTATCGGCCAGAGTTTGATCTCGGAGGTAAATGTGAACATGTGTTCGGGGAAACGGTAAAGAGTAATCTCTTACCATCAGTGAGCTCAACACATGCACATGTGTGCGGGATTGCATGTGTTTATATGCGCCTACTGTTCTCAATGGCTATTATTCTTAGACGGAGGCATTACTCACTAAATTTTCCATACTATGGCCTATTCTCATTTAGCCTTGACTTACTGGACGTGTTAAATGTGCTCGTATTTGCGTGCTAAATTTTGCTTCGCCTTTTGATGTGATGCCAGACGCAATCCCCAGATATTTGAGCACTTTTGCCCCCAACTTGACTGTGTGTGTGTGTGTGTGTGTGTGTGTGTGTTACTGTGCAAGCATTTACAAATTACAAATGCGTTAGAAGTGAAAAATCAATACATGATTCAGTGGGAGAAGACTATCTGAGTCACATGATCAGCATGCAGAAGTGTTACAATGTGTCTTTGTAAATGTTTCAGAATTCTAAATCTTCCAGGTTTAAATCCGTGTGGTCTCAGACGTTTTGGACCTCACAGTAGTTGTGTGGTGGGAAACTATGTTGTGTGTGTGTGTGTGTCTGTTCTCTTCTATCACTATTCGTCTGACGGGGTGCTGAGACGGCTGTGTTAACATGTGGTGTCCCTGTTTCTTTTGTCTTTCTCTCTTTATCCCTCGTTCTTTCATCTGCTAGTCTTTCATGTGAGTGCGCGCCGTTCGCTCGGCAGCCCGTGTGTTCGGCACAAGAGGAGAAACTTTAAGCCCGGAGATCAGCCGCCTTTGAAACTGATCCGGCCTGCCACAAATATACCCACTTTTATCTGCACACGGCACATACCTGCCCGTTAAAATAACCGCGTTATTATCAGAGCACTCGGAGGTGTTCGTCTGTATCCGACGCGCTGTCCAAATACGAGAGCATTTGTGACAGTTGTACTTCTCGGAGCGCTTTGTTCTCTTTCCAAGCCTGAAGCCCCTCTGAATGTATCTACATATCAGGGTATACGTGTCAATATTAATATAAATCATCAATCAATATGGGGTTTTCGGCTGCTGATTATTGGAATTTGACTTTTAGCTCCTTCCGTTTGTACTCAATTTTATTTTTTCAAGAATAAACCTGATTTATTGATTCTGTTTTAGAACAAGAAAAACTCATTTGCAAAAAAAAAAAAACAATTGTAAGAGACCAAATTTAGGACATATTTCAACCTAATTTAATAATTATTCTTTGAAAAGTTGGCATAACTTTGTTACGTTTTTGTAGTTTTTTAATAATAATAATAATACGTTACGTTTATTTAAATATTTTAGGGATTTTATTTTATTTTATGCATTTTATTTTTACTGAATATATTTTTGTGGTGACATTAAATATAAAAAAAACACTTTCAAATGATTATTTGTGATTAATCACACCCAAAAGTTTTTGTTTAAATAATATATGTATGTTTACTTTGTATGTTGATTATGTATATATAAATACACATACATACAGCATATATTTTGGAAATATTTACACGTATATGTTTCCATTTGTATAATTTATATGAATGAATACATAAATATTTATTTAATAAATAAATATATGCATGCATGTGTGTGTATTTATTTATGCATAATAAATATATACCATACACACACAATCATTATGTAAACAAAAACTTATTTTGCGATTAATCACTAAGATAGAGACAGACAGATGTGTATTTAAGTATTTATCTGCTATTCTTGCACACTGAATATGGCCCTTCAAAGAAAACAAGTTGCAGTTTTTTTTTTTATATAATATTATTATTATTTAGTCCTGAGGCCAGTGCTGACAGCACTTCTCTTTATTCCTCGTAAATTCTCATTTCTTGTGTATTTTCTTTTTCAGGGCTGAATCCAAAATGACGCAACAGATTCCTGACCCCTATCCTCTGATTCCACGCAAATACTCCAGCTCGTCATGTTCATCTCCGCCGAGCGCGGCACGACGCCTCTACAGAAACCTGTCTGGAAAGTTCCGCACAGCCAACCTGGCTCTGGACGATGCAGCGCTCCCGAGCCAGACGGACAAGGACCATTTGCACAAAACCACCATGGTGAGATTCAAACACTTCACCAAGAACTATGCAATAACAGAGACTAAAATAGTCTCACTAGTAACTATTAAATTATGACATAGCAGCTTGTTCTGGCTAAGAACCGCCCACTTACACGTGTGTGATCCTGGACCACAAAACCAGCCATTAATTGAGATTTATACATCATATGATGAATATGCTGGATAAATAAGCTTTGGTGTATGGTTTGTTAGGAAAGGAAAACATTATGTACCCTATTCTGAGGGTACGAAAAAATCTAAATATTGAGAAAATCATCTTTAGGGTTGTACAAATCAAGTTCTTAGCAATGCATATTACGAATTAAAAATTAAATTTTAATATATTTACAGTAGTTGGAAAACAAAAAATCTAGTTTTGACCCATACAATGTATGGCTACAAATATACCTGTGCTACTTATGGTTTTGTGGTCCAGACTCGCATATGACTGACATATAAAGCAACTAATCACAAGTGGTGATGCTTTAACCTTCAAGGAACCTTATTGAAAATCATATTTGGTTACACTTTTGATAGTCCACTAACAATAAGTGTCTTTGTAACTACATGTCAACTAATTCTCATTAATTAGCAACTACATGTCTGCTAACTCTCAAGAGTAGACACTTTAGGGTTAGTAGAATAAGTTAATACAGTATATGTGACCCGGGAGTACAAACTCAGTCACAAGTCGCTGGGGCATATTCGTAGCAATAGCCAAAAATCGCATTATGGATTTTTCTTTTATGCCAAAAATCATTAGGATATTAATAAAGATTCCTTACCGTAAATATATTGATACTTAATTTTTGATTAGTAATATGCGTTTAGTGGTGATTTTCTCAGTATTTAGATTTTTTGCCGCCCTCAGATTCCCGATTTTCTAATAGCTGTATCTCAACCAAATATTGTTTTCAGAAAATCGACACTTATGATTGCTTTTGTGGTCCAGGGTCACATATACTTGCAAAGTTTCTGATAGTATGTCGTATGTTGTGGACTTATCAAAATAAAGTGATAGATGTTATTAAGCAGACAGTCTACTAATATTATAATGACTGCTAGATGCTACATGTAGTTGCAAAGTTACTTATTGTTAGTAGAATGCCTAAAGTAGACTTATAAAATAAAGCGTTATCTCATATTCAGTCAAAAATGGCATGCGTTTTTATGTATATCTGTGCATGCACGTGTAGTTCCAGGGAAACGAAGCTCTGTTCGAAGCCGTGGAGCATCAGGAGCTGGACGTGGTGGAGTCTCTGCTGAACACCTTCAGTCTGGAGGAGCTGGACTTAAACACACCCAACAGCGAAGGGCTGCTGCCGCTCGACATCGCCATCATGACCAACAACGTCCCCATGGCAAAACTTCTCCTGAGAGCCGGGGCCAAAGAGAGTCCCCACTGTGAGTACACACTCTCTGTGATCAAACACATTCAGCACAAGCCCCGCTTTATGAATCATAAACCATACATCTACAGATGTTGGCCACATGCTGTACATTACAATAAAGCGGTAGTGGCTTATTGCTTCAATCAAACAGCGGCAGCAGCAATTTGATATGGTATGCAACACCAACGATCAAAACATAATGACAGCTTTTCCTTCACTTTATATAGGTATTATTATTTCTACTGGGAGCGCTCAGGTCATCTTAAAAAAAAAAAAATATATATATATATATATTGCATTTATTATATAAAAACATGCAGATCACATTTTAAAATATTTGTACAATATTATATTGTATTATATTTTTGCATGAATAACGAAGTGTAATTTTGAGAGCATTAAAAAATGGCAGTTTCTCATCATTTTGTTCTGAAATTTGTAATTTTTCCTTAATTAAATTAATTGTATTGTATGTAATCATATTGTAAATTATCATGGTATAGTGGTATTTGCTGTCCTGATCTTAATTTATGTTGATTTAAAAACATTTAATTTGCTATTAGCATGTCCAAATAAGGAAAAATGTGTATTTATTTATTGATTATTTTTTTGAGGTAATTTTTTCATTTTTAGTGAACATTTTTATAATGCTGTAAAAATCTGAAAACAAGCTCATTTTGGGGTAAAACATTAAATGAAACCTATTAATATGAAGCATTTCTTAAAATCCAGCCATATACTGTAACAAAGTATCAAAGATAGCTGTTAAAATATTATTTGCATTCATTTGCTTTTTAGTGTATTAATAGCTTATTGATTACTCCATACACTGTACAGTTGTAGAGTAGAGTTTGTATCAGTAATAAGATTGGGAATAAATGTAGCTTGAAAGCCTTAAGGAGTAAAAACTGCGAAATATTGGAATTGAAAAAGAAAATAGAAATTAAGCCTAATTTTTTTTTTCATGATTTTTGCTGATGTTTGTTTAATGTGATTCTTTTATTGTCTAGTTTTAAGTCTTGAAGGCAGAGCCGCTCACCTGGCCTCGCTGGTGCAAGAGGCGGAGCATCGCATAGCAGAGCTGGTTGCCCAGGTGACGGGGGAGGAGCCTGTGGAGAGGGAGGAGTCAAACCGAGAGAGACAGCTGAAAACCTGTGAATGGAAGCTCCGCCTCTACAAACGCATGCAGACAGGATACACACATGCCAGTGAGTAACACACACACACACGCTCACACCTGAGGTTACAGCAGCTGTGTATGACACTGAGTGTGTGTGTATTGATTTCAGGTCCTCCTGAGCCTCCCAGCATCGTTTATCTGTCCGTCAGCAGTAGCACAAGTCTCAGAGTTATCTTCCAAGAGCCTCTTTGTCATAACTCTGCTGTTATAACTAAATATCGCGGTGAGTGACAGCTTAAGGCTGATTTAGACACATGAAGTCACACAACTGACTAAACTCCATACGATTGAAGTATGTGAAGAACACGTATCATGTGTAACACGTATACGTTTTTACTAATTATTTCAGCTAGCAGGAAAAGATATATTTAAAAATCTAATATTACAAAAATGTTTGATAGCTTTGGTTTTAGTGTTAGTTAATGATATACTGTATTACACTTGCTTGTGGTTTCTTTCAGACATTAGGTTAGTTTAATGGGTTTTTGAGTTGTTCAAACTAATTTAGACCATCTGCTGCTCAAACTTTGTGAACAAATAACTCTCCAGAATCCCCTTTGCCATCACAGGTTACAAATCACACATAAATACAGCTTGACACACTTTGTTCCACCATAGAGATATCTGCTGAATGACTGCTTCTTATGTTTGTCTCAGTGAGCTGGAGCAGCGCTCCTTCATTTACTCCATTACTGGGTGAGACGGTCATTGAAGACGTGACTCAGCTCCAGTATGACATCACTGGACTTCCAGCGGTTAGTATGTGAAGTAAAACACACCGCAAACAATATAACCACAGCTGGCAAGCTCCAAAAAAAAACCAAAAAAAAACCAATAAAATAAAATAAAGAGCACCGTAAAGCTTCATAACATACAGCTTGTGCACTGTATATCAGGCTTTCTGAAGCTGTGTAACAGCTTTGTGTGAGCAACTGACCTGAAGTTAAAGTTCTTTGAGACCTGCTCCATCTTTATGAATCTCTTTGACCCAGAAACGTATTTTTAGTTTTATGAATGAAAGAACAGACATTTAATGAAAGCAGTGGTTTTCAACCACTAGGAAGCCTCAGCAAGCTAAGACAAACAAGCATCAAAACAAGCTAACACAAATCAAAACAATCAAGAGATTTCTTATTTTAATTCATCTCTTCGACAGCTTCATTTTTTTCCCAGAATTTTGTTTTTTTTTAAGTGTGCCCAACAAAAGAAATAAAGTAAAGTATTTCTGAATTTTAAATTTTGAGTTAACTATCCCTTAAACTATATAATTTGTAATATTACTGTTCTTTTGGTTATGCTAGGAGTAAAGAGAAGTTGTTTTTGAAGTGGAGACCATTTTGAAGAAAGATTATAAAATAAAAATAAAAATTTTAGTAACTGCTGAATTGTGTTGAATAATATTTTTACATTGTAAAAAATTGTATGTGCTTTTGTCATTTTTATTAATTCTGTTTAATATTTATATTTAGATTAGATGATTCTATTAATTAGAAAAAAATATATATTTTTTTTACTTACCTGTTTTTCATCTATTTACAATTTTATTTAATTAGCAAAAACTTTATTTTAAACTTTACATTTTTTTTGTTTTATTTTTATTGTGAGTTAACTATATAACGAGAGCAACAGTGCACATTTAAAGACCGCAAAAAAATTTTTTCATTGTTTTAATTGGATTTGTAAGAACAAAACCAGTGAACAAAGACAAAAATAATTGACCGTTTTAAAATGCAAAGTGATGCCACAAATAAATATTTAAATATTAATTGGCATATGTTTGTTAATGTTTGACAGCGTACATTCTTCACAGATAGACACTGCTGTAATTTAGTTCAAAAATCGTTATCGTTTGGTTTCTGTGTAAACATGTGCTTTCGCCTCTCTCATAAACGCTACATACATGAATCAGTGGGCGGGGCTGAACCGGCACTGATGTAGAAGCAGGTGTTGATGATCTTCTGTGTAGGCAGTGCTTATCCACACTATTATACATTTAGTTTTGGCAGACTTGCCTTCAATATAAGCTGTTTTTAGACTAACAACAAAGCTCTAATACATTGTTTATAGTACAATGACCTCTTGTTTTCTCAGTTCATGACCTTTTTAAATACAGCATCAACAGATCTGTCTCTTGTTTCAGGGCACATGCTGTTATGTCCAGGTATCAGCATATAACATGAAGGGATGGAGTTCACCTCAGATATCTGAACCTGCTTGTGCAACTGTCTCAAGTGAGTGTACACACACTCACACACACATAAACTTTCAACAGGTGACAAACAGGAGAGATGTTAGTCATGTTTTGCTTTCTTAGAGGCTGCATGACAGATAACGTGTTTGTGTAATTATCTATGTGTGTCTGGCTTTATTTGCGTCATACTTGTATCCTCATTTTTATGTTCGTGAGGACAAGCCCTCCTTTTCTCCTCCTTTTCAGATTTTAAGGCTCTTTTACGTTGAGTGTGTGTGTCTTTTGAGCATGCTAATTTAAATGTGTGTGTTTGTGTTTTCCATTTCGACTTCCTCTGGAAATATTTGCATGTCTGTGAGAAGCTGTAAAGTTGCAGACAGAACGGCTCTTATACACCAACTCAAACACACACACACACACACACTTGTTGTCTCCCTCCACAATTCATGCTCACATACACCGCTTTATGGCCGCATGCAGAAATGATTTTTACTCAATTTCTCTTATTTACATGATGTTTGTGTCCGTTTTTCCACTCGCTCTATCTGTTTCGTAACACACACACACACACACACACACACACACTCTCGGTGAGGTTAGCCGACTGAAGAGAGGGTCTGTGTTAGACATTCCCGGAATAGAGCGTCCATGTTTTCCCTGCTTCCTCAGGAACCAGCCTGCAACCAACACACCATCAGAATATTGACCTGTTTACTGTGCTGAGAGTGTGTGCGTGTGTGTACAAGTGTGTGTTTGTGTGCACTTTTCATTTATCACATAGTTTTTGTTTGGTCGTGAACACAGAAACTCCAAAGCAATGCCCTGGCAAACGTCTTCAACAACCAAACACAACAGAGCCTTGAACACCTTAGTAACACCTTAGCAACCACATTAAACAAGTACCCTGTAGCAGCAGATTCCAAAAGCAATACCCTAGCATCCTCTCTCATCACCCTAGGAATTACCCAAGCACCTTAGCAACAACCTAGAACGCCTTAGTGATGCCTTACACCCACAGCTCAGTAGTAACCATTAATAACCTCCTTCAACACTTTAAAGGGTTAGTTCACCCAAAAATGAAAATTCTGTCATTAATTACTGACCCTCGTGTCGTGCCAAACCCATAAGACCTTTGTTCATCTTCAGAACACAAATAAAGATATTTTTGATGAGATCAGAGATTTGTCAGGCCCTCCATAGACAGTAATACAAATGAAATGATCTCAAATCCAGAAACGTGGTAAAAAATATCTTCAAAAATACATGTGACATCATTAAAAAATCTTAATTTGTATTCTGAAAATAAATTAAGGTCTTATGGGTTTAGAACGACACAAAGGTGAGTAATTAATGACAGAATTTTCATTTTGGGGTGAACTAACCCTTTAACAACAGCCCAGAGCTTTGTTAAAACCCATTACACCATAGCAAACACCAAGCAATGCCCTTGTAGCCTTTTTTAACACCCTAGCAACAATCTAGAACACCCTAGTAACAACTTTGTAACCACCCTAAACTCCATAGGATTCACCCCCAAACAATGCAATGACAACTTCCTTCAACGCCCTAGAAAACCACCCAAGCATCAAGAACACCATAGTAACAGTCTAGCAACCACCCAGAATTCCAAATTCTTCAGATTTTTCAAATGCATCTGTTGTTGTTTTTTTACCCACAATGCATCGGTTCTTATCCCTGTCTATGTTTCTGTAGGTTGGAGGGAGGTGGATGGTCTTCTGCCCCGCCAGCAGGGTCTGAAAGAGGCGCTAGAGCAGCTCCTGGGGCAAATTAAAGGGGCGCACCGTCACTGCGCTTGCCACGGTAAACACTACTGGACCTGAGTGAAACCCTCCTCATTCACGCCAAGTTAATATTTCAGAGGGCTGAAGTGCGTAGAACAGGGGTCCTGTTTGCTGGTTTTATGGCATGAGCACCAAGGGATTATTTCACTGTGAGTTAAAGGGGGTAAATTAGCCTCAACTGCAGGGAGTTAAACACACAGCCCCTGAGGAAATCACCCGCTCCAGATGCTTTACTTTCATTCACACACAGCATAAAGATATGCACCCAATTTAACTTGAATTAGGGTCTGTTAAAACTGCCAGAAACATGTTGGATGCTGTAGCTTTATCGTAGTACTTTGTACATGGGCAGAGTAAAATGTTTTTGGTAGTACTTTCCACCAAAATCGAAAGGAAAAAATAAGAAAATGTTTTTAATGAACTTTGAATGAGTGTGTAAGTTTAGTACCCCCAAGCCCTGAGCGTAACAGATTATCTGAGATAAAAGCTATAAAAGCAAAGCATGTTGTGCAAAAGGGGGCGGGGAGCAGCAGCTAATTTGCATTTAAAGAGACAGACACGTTTCAGTTCACGCTAAACATTTTTTCAAAATGATCTAATAAATGATCTGTGAGGTATTTTGAGCTGAGACACCCGAGACTCATATTGAGGTCGTTTTGTTTTTGCATTGTGACATCATTTTATTTTTTGTAAAAAAAAACATTTGCACATTTTAAAATTACAGTTAATTTGTTATAAAAAAATTACATCTCAGTCTACTAACACATTTATTTATTTATTTAAGTGGTTTATCCTTTTGACTGAAAGGTAAAACTGCGCTTCTGAACTCCTCTACATGACTGTTTGTGCTGTATCTGACACATGCTGTCTGTGTGTTTAGAACAATGCAAAGCCCCGTCGAACAGCAGGAAACACTCTGTGTCTAAAAGTCTGAGGCATCTCTTCCAGCCCAATAGCAAATTTGTCAAAAATCTGAAAAGGTGAGAAAACAACATGATGAACGTTCTCAACACAGCATATCTTGCATTATCTGTGACTCCTGTCTCTCTGATCCTCTCTGCAGAGGTCTTTATATGGCCTGTATATTTTATAAAGATGAAAACGTTTTGGTGACTCCAGAGGATCAGCTGCCTGTGGTTGAGGTGGACGACTCGTACAGCTGTCACGCTCAGGATTTACTCTGGTTTACAAAGGTACACAACCATATTACTGTAAATAACCAATCAAAGCTTTTGTAGTAGTACTGTTTCGTTCTGGTTTTTAGTTTACATTCATTTAGCTGTTAATATTATATTTGAACATATAAAGGACTTCACATCTACAAATAAAATCCAACATGAGTGTATATTTATATAACAATAATTTATATGATTCCTGTATAATTTGGATTAAATATAATGTATTAGAGATTAATGTTAAAAATCAGACAAATATGTATTAATTCAGTCTCATCGCAGTATACAGTGTCAGCATTAAACATTGTCTGGATGGTAACAGGTGTCACATCTGTGGGAGGAGCTGACCTGGATGCAGCAGTGCATCAGTCCCGCACACGCCTCCAGCTCCTGCACGCTTCAGACGCGCCTCAAACTGCTGCAGGCGGCTGCGCAGCTCCAGGTGAAGTCTGCAGTCACTAGAGACGTAAACGTGGATCGTCATAACCAAATCTCACATGGATTTGCACTCAAACTGTTGTTAGAGTTTACCCTGCAGCTTATTTTTTGAAGTAAAGTTTGTTTTTGGTTTGTTCTGCAGGCGCTCCTGGGAACAGTGGATCTGGGGCAGGTGTATTTCGAGCCCATCAAGGACAAGCACGGTAACGCAGTATTGGTGCTGATGAAGGACATGAGCGCGTGCACGCCACTGGAAGGCGTACGCTGGATTCCCGTCAGTAAATTCCAGCTGCAGCGCAGGTCTTCCTCTTCTTCCTCAGATGAGCCCAGCGCACTGGAGACGCTTCTCACTACACTGCATGTGAGCGCTTTAATCACCGGGGCATTGTGAATGTGTAACTCATCCCATTAAGCTCCATGATCAATGGATAGATGGAAATGCTGGAATCAGAACACTCTTACTTCAGTGAAGTCTCTGCTGCTCAGCAAGGCTGCATTTATTTGATTAAAAAACTTATGAAATATTATTACAATTTAAAATAATGGCTTTCTAGTGTAATATCTAGTAAAATATAATGCATTCCTGTGATCAAAGAATAAATTACATTTTAGAATATATTTACATGGAAAACTTGTACAAATATTTCACAGTTTTTGTGTTTTTTACTGTATTACATTTGAAGCCTTGGTGGGCAGAAGAGATCACAGTACTGCATGTTTCCTAAAACTCATTTTTAGAATAATAAGAGACATACAATCAGTCTATTGTGTCCAAACTTCTGAATTTGGACTGCCACTTTCTTTCCTGGTTTGACGTCAAACATCATTGAGTTTCTAGTGTCTCGTTACTGACGTCAAGCCTGGAGTGACTCATTCTGAAGCGGCGTATTCAATCTCAGAAAGCAATATGAATTTGAAACAACTTTGAAGAGAAAATGACACATTTTCATCCTCGGCCGAGCAAACGCTTTACCTCAATAGGTTTCAGACACTTATATAAATAACCTGAAAATCAGTGGAGACAAAAAACTTTTGCTGCCGCTAGCTTCTGTTCCTCACTCTTGTTCCTGGAGTGCAGTGTATTGTGGGAGTATAACAGTAGCATTGTTCATTTGATGATTTAGTCTGAGCGCTGTAAACACTTCACCCGCTGCTGATCGTGTGTTTGGAACGGCTCTGGCTCAGGAACATCAGCCTTGGTGTCAAAATTATGTTTTGTCTGAGGGCCTCAGATTTTCCCTGCGGTAAAGCCATGTGTGTGTGTGTGTGTGTGTCTGTGTGGTGAAAGTGGTACCACAGCTCAACAACCACATGGCTCCAGAGTCAGTCTCTCAGTCAAATACTTTAGAAATGATAAACGTAGGTCAATTTCAGGCTATTGCAAGAAGTTCTTCATACCTCTGTGTGTGTGAGTGTGTGTTTGCCCATTTTTCCATTCCATATCCTTCAGACGGCACACAGAATGTTCCAGACACTGTATATCCTGGGACACTGTGATGAATTTGAAGCTGTATTTCACCTAAATATCAAAAATGTAGGGATTATTTAAGATGTTTGGATCATGACAGTGTTTTCATTAAAATTCAGCTCATCTTGTCCTTACTACTTAAAAAAAAAAAAAAAAAAAGTCCTGATATTGTATTAAATGTAAATATATTATATGAAATAAATTAAAATATATTTATATATTGTATCACTATATATAATTATTTTATATTATTATAAATTATAAATATGATTAATTATTTTATTAGTCTGAATTTATAGCAGTGTAACCACAATATGCACACACACACACGTAATTTAAAGTATAATGCATATTGTGGTAAATTTGTATATAATAGTAAAAATCTCTTAATTGTAAGACTTTTTCTTAATGTCTGTTTATGCATGTATTTTTTATTTTTTTTAATCAATAAATATTTTTACCCCCCTTTTTTCAGCAATATACCATATATGTAGAAATTGTGAAAATATATTACAGGTATACTATTATTTTAAATATATCAATATATTTATATTTATAAATTCTTTATTAACTGATCTATAGTATATTTTTAACATTTTGCAATGTGTAGTTCTTTACAAATATTTTCCTCGCATAATAGCAGAATGAATAAAAAATGTAAATAAAGCAAAATCAATTCAAATATGGGCAAATCAGTCCTGTTCAGTCTTGGATTTTATTTTTGTATTTATCATTTCCAGCTTAATCAAAAATATTTACATGGACATAATGGATTAAACTGCTTATATGAGAATTATTCCCCTATTATGTCATCTTTAAGGCTCCTAATATTGTTTTGGGAGTCTCCTACAGTGGTTTACATGCATGCAAGGTGAAAAACACTTTTGTTTTCTCAAAATATACGTTTAATAACTCCTCATTTTCCAGCGAATCTCAAACGAATCGTTCTAAGCCCCTCCTTTAAGCCTACTCTGTTCTGATTGGTCAGATGGCCCAGTCTGTTGTGATTGGTCGGAAGCAATTGGCCCATTGCCATAGTTCTGTATTTTGAATGCTTGATGGAATTATAAGAATATAGGTGAAATTACTCAAATGTGTTTTGGGACTCATTTAATTTAGACTTTGTTTACTGTGCACTTTTGAATTTACAACTTAGCAGATGGTTTACATTCACATACATTACACACTGCATGAAAGGCCATATTGGAAATGGAGATGCTTTAGTAAAACATCATGTTTATTTCACTTGTTTTTGGGATGAATTTGTTCTAGACAGGTTTGATGGGATTGTTGTTTTGTAACGATCTCTCCGTGTGCAGGAGAAGCTGGCATATCACCGGCGCAGCAGGAAGTGTCTGTCTCCGGGCCTCTATCTGGGATACCTGAAGCTCTACACCTCAGTGGACCAGATCAGGATGCTGGTGTCACACAAACACCCAAACGGCCTGTGCCACGTCAAAATACGAGACAACGGCCACGTCTCCAGGTGTGATGTGTTTATGCTTATTATACATGTGGATGCCTTTAAATACACTGCCATTCAAAAATTAGGGATCAGTAAAATTTTTAATTTTTATTTTAATTTTTACTCATCAAGGCTGCATTTATTTGATCAAAAATACAGGAAAAATATTATTGCAATTTTTATTATTTGTTTCCTATTTTAATATACTATAAAATATAATTTATTTCTGTGATGCAGCACTGAATTTTCATCAGTTTATTCCTGTTTTCAGTGTCAGTTGATCTTTTAGGAATCATTCTAATATGCTGATTAATTATCCACAGTTGTGCTGCTTATATTTTGGTACCTCTTTGACTCTTTGATGAATAAAAAGTTAAAAAGAACAACATTTATTCAAAACTTAAATCTTTTCTGACAAAGCAAGTCTTTACAATCATTTTTTATCTATTTAACACCTCCTTGCTGAAAGCATTAATTAAAAAAAAAATAATAGTAGTGTATATTGTAACAAAAATCTCTATATTTTGAATAAACACTGTTCTCTTTAACTTTTTATTTATCAAAGAATCCTAAAAATATATTGTACTATTGACCAACATTGACTATAAATCAGCATATTAAAATGATTTCTGAAGAATCATGTGATAGACTGGAGTAATGATGCTGAAAATTCAGGAATAAATTCTATTTTAAAGTATATTAAAATGGAAAAATATTGTTTTACATTTAAATACAATTTTGCAGTATTACTGTATTTTTGCATTCGAAATCTTGCTGGTCCCTCACTTTTGAATGGCTCTGTATGCGTGTAATAATTTCATGTGTGTGTTTGTTAGGGAAGAATGGCAGTGTCTTCAGTCATTGAGTTCTCTGGAGGACAGCGCGAAAGTTTGTGACGACGTCCAGAGCGCTCCTCATCGCCTCCTCCTGGACCTGCGGACCGCTGCGAAAGATTTACTCGCCTATATCAACATTCCCAACCACCAGGTGTGAGCTCTCACGCCTCCATGCAAAGACACGCAATTAGCTTGATTGCACAAGCACATTAGTGCCATTTATGTGGGAATTTAGTTAATCAGGGCACACTACGCTTTGTCTGTTTTGTGTAAGTGGAAAATCTATGGAAATTTCTGCGCTGAAAAACGTTTGGTATAGGAAATTGGTAGTGAATTTCGCAAACACACTGAATTAAGTGTAATTTTTAATATAAAATAAAATAAACATATGACATATTTTACCCAAAAATTCTTCATACAGTAATTTGGGACTAGACAGTTTGACCTGATCATGTTTTGCTGTTAATATTTTGTTATAAATTTTTTTTTTAAAAAAGGGCCCTAATTTACAGTAAAATGTTTTACTGTCACTTTTGATCAGTTTAATGCATCCTTTGTGAATAAAAGTATTGATTTCTGCAATACTTGCCAAAAAAAGGATCCTCTCTGAATAAAAATAATAATTTATTAAAAAATGTGTCATAATGTAGCATAAGTAACATTTTACTGTAATTTAAGACAGATTTAATGCACTCTTTCTGATTAAACGTATTACTTTATAACACAGATAGTGTTTTACTGTCGCTTTAATTACAATAAAGTAATAATTTCTTTACAAAAACCTTTCCGTAATGTACAACACACAACTGATATCTGATAAATAAAAACCTGCACCAATAAGAACAATTACGATTAAAAAAAAAAGTTTAATTTCCAAAACCATATGCCATATAACTCTATACAGCCTAGATAAGATAGGATAAAATATTTTTTTAAATAAAATAAGATAAAATACAATACAATAAAATAAAAAAATAAGATGAAATACTAACAATTCTTGTGAGGATAAAGGTAAAATAAAAATAAAATAAGAAGTAGAATAAAATAAATGCTAATGTTTCTTGTGTTCCTTGTATATCAGGCGCAGGATTTCCGTGTGTATGTGAAGGAGGTGGTTGAGTTGGGAGGGGGCGTGTCTTTCCTTTTGCTCCTCCCACCATGTGAGGAGGTGTGTTCTCCGCCCGGACAGAACCATCTCTGCTCGCCTCGCTCGGGATTCCTCACCCTGCCGCTGCAGATCTTTGAGTTAGGTGAGACCACACACACCGTAAACACGTCCCCAGACACACACACACATATCTTCTGCCCCGTCCCCCACTGAGCGCTCACTCTCTGTCTGCGCAGTTCACTTCGAGGCGTACTGCCCCAGTTTCATCGGCCTGTACTGCCGCGTGTCGGCTCTGCTGGCTCTGGAGTCCCTGATGTCCCAGCAGACTCTGCGCGAGGCGTTCTCCGAGTCCGAGCTCTTCGCTGCCAAGCAGAAACATCAGCAGGTTGAGGAGTATTTGCAGGTATTTCTGTCCTCTGTGCAATTTAACACTGGCAGCCCGCCGCTCCAGTTCAGCTTTCATAGGTGTAACTGATGACAGTAAACCCGCAATAAAAATCAGAACAAACTGTTCAACTGCGGCATTTACAGGATCATCTTTAATAGATGCAAGAGGCCCAAGAACAGAGCTAAAGATCAGCCAACGAGTCCACAGCCTTTATACATTTAAAATCAAAACGTATTCTATTTTTAATGCGTGTTCTGATAAGTTATCTAAATATATTTGACCTTTATCTATGACATTAACTCAATAAATATCAATAAAAATACAATAAGTTAATCAAATTTCATGTGCATTTAGTAATTAGTAGTAAGCACGATAGTTCAAATGTACTACAAATATTGTTTTACTGTCACTTTTGATTGATTTTATGCATCCTTTTTGAATAAATGTGTCAATTCCTGTATTTTTTAGATGAAATAAAGAAAAATTATAATTACTTGGGAAGAAATACTGTATAAGATAAAAAAGCAGCACAGACACCACCAACTTACCCAGAAATATGATATGAATAATAAATATGAATTATAAATAAATTATGATTTCAAATGCTGCATTTGTGTTGTTTCCAGTTTGTAGTTGACAGAAAACAAGACACATGTTGACAGTCGTGAAAACAGCTCTGAAGTGGCATTTTCCTACATATTTAAACCTAAAGCCATGTAAAACATTAGCTGGAATCTAGCGCTGCTTCTGCTGCTCCGTCAGTAGAGTTCAGGTCAGAATATGTGATTGACTCGTGTTGATCTGTGTTGACTGTCAGCATCTGGAGGACCTGTGGCGTGATGCTCGGTGGATGGTGGTGCTCCAGTCGGCCCGGTATAAGCATCAGAGCTCTGGAGTCAGTCTGGGCTGGATTATAGACTTCTCCAAAGAGAGTATTCCAGAGAAACCTGCTTTCACTTCCTCTCAGGTGGACTACCTGCCCTCCCCGACCCCGTCGCCAGAGAGCTCACGCAAACACAGCGGTGAGAGAGATCACAGAATCATCAGATCATCAATACAGTCTAGCTGACCGATCAATTTGTGTAAAAAAAGTTAAACAGGTTTTCATTGTTTATGGATTTGGAAGTACATGCATGAGGGACTTTATATGGCTATAAAATAGGAATAATCTACAAATAGTAAAAAATTGTAACATCTTACATTTAGCATTTAAGGAAAATAATAGTCATATTTTTATTTTTACATTACAACTGTAACATTTTAATGCTAATATTTATAGCTATCTTTCTTTATTTCACAACTCAGTGACTGAAACATTCAGCGCATATATTTGTTTTGAGGTTTGATAATCACAATTTTGTTTTTTATTTTGATTAATCAGGCAGCCCTGAAATAGTTTACAGATGTAATTAATTATGATTTCTGAGTAAATTTTAACTGAGTTAAGGCTACAGTTAAGTTATCTGAATCACAAAGAGTTTGGCTGTGATTGTAGATTTTGTGTTGTTTTGTTTTTAAAGCAAAATGTAATTAAATTATATTATTTATTATTTTTATAAATAATAAAAAGAAAAATCTTTATTATTCACCATTGTATTATTTCAAATCTAAGCGTTTTTACACAAAAGTATTCTTATTTGATATAGTAAAATTGATTTGAAAAAATGTATTTAATAAAATACATTTTATTTAAATGTACCTTTATTTATTTCTATGGGTTATAAGCTCTAAAAAGTACAAAAAGTGCATAAAAGTCGCCCAAACAACTAATGCACTGCCAGAAATGATTATGATAATAAGTAAAGATCATGTTCCATTAAGATATTTAGTAAATTTCCTACTTTATTTTGATTGGTAATAAATTCATTTGATTTAATTTTTTTTTTCCCTTTAGATTCTAGATTTTCAAATAGTTGTATCTCGGCCAAATATTGTCCTGTCCTAACAAACCATACATCAATGGAAAGCTTGTTTATTCAATGCTTATGGTTTTGAGGTCCCGGCTTACAAAGGCCTAAATGACGAAGCAGACCTCTCTCTTTCTGTCTTCCCCCAGACTCCCACGGCCTGTCGGACGAGGATAACTCATCGGATGTGTTCCTCACCACTGACAGCGAGTACAGCTCCAGCGTGGCCCAGAGCACTAGAGAGCTGGACCTGCTCCCACCGTCTCCCACCAACTTCAGATCCGTGACCTCCACACACCCTTCGTCCTCCTCGCAGTCCTCTCCTCGCTCCTCTCAACCGGACGTGCTGCAGACCGGAGGAGGGCTGAGCCGGCGCGAGCACATGAGCGCCTTCGACAGCGACTTCATCCTCCCGAGCCGTCAGATCGAGCTGCTGCGGGTCACAGAGAAGAGGACGGCGCTCTGCGTCCGCACCAGCAGTCTGGAGTACCCGCCTCCCATCTCCATGCCGACCACGCCCACCGGCTCCTCCAATCAGAAGCACTGGACACGCCCCTCCTCCTTCGACCTCTGCTTCTCTGCCCCCGAGCCCCGCCCTGCGCCGGTGCGCACCCTATCAGAGGACAGCGGCGTCCAGCGACTCTCCGCCCACTCTTCCGGCTCTCCTCACCGGCCGTGCCACAGCACACTGAGAGTTTACCCACAATACCGCACCGGCTTACCCAAAGACACAAGTGTCAAAGTGAGTGAGTTACGATTAATCGCATCCAAAAAGCTTTTGTTTGCATAATATATAATCCTGGACCACAAAACCAGCCATAAGTGTCACTTTGTTCGAAATTGAGATTTATACATCATGGCCCTATTGGCAACTGGACAGTTCTGGCTACATGGTTGTGGTATTCGGCCAATCACAGTGCACTGGATAGCTGGCCAATCAGAGCACACCTGATTTTTTTTTAGAACTATGAGCTTTGTACAAATGAATTCATTTCAGGAGGCGGGGCTTAGAGGAGAAACAATAAAATACAGTATGTGGAAAGTAATGTGTTTCACATTAACATTCTAAGAGCCATTTAATACGCCTAACCGTATTTTACTACTAAATAGTCAGTTTAGTCTACTGATTCATTTATATATGTGTGTGTGTTTGTAGTTACGCGTGACTCCAGAGACGTCGGCCAAAGAGATGGTTCGTCTGGTGGTGCAGGAGATCAACACGGTGTGCCATCACCTGCAGAAAGCGGCGCAGCAGTGCACCTGTGCCCCGGGTCAGTGCACATCTGAGGTGTGTGTGTACGGCAGCGAGCAGCTCGAGCACTTCGGCCTGGTTCTGCTGGTGGAGGGGAGGGAGAAATGGCTGCAGGACGATTTCTGTCCACTCACGCTACAGAACCCATGGACTCGCGGCAAACTCTGCGTCCGCTTCAAAGAGTATTCCCCGCTCGCGCTGCAGTACAGTAGAGCCACGACTGTTTGATCGCGCAAACCTGTAAATACACACACACACACACACACACACGCTGGCGGAAGTGCATAGACTACTGGTGTTTTGCTACTTGTTTGTTTCGTTTTTGAGTCACTTCACGAGGTCTTAAGGTTCATGATTAGCTCAAGCGGCTTCACCAGGACTGATCTGCTCACCTGTGCTGGGTAACCTTATGAAAAAATCAACTTCAACCACTCACTAATAAGAGTTAAAGTCAACATGAAACCCAAAATTTCATAATCCACCCACCGCTTTATATACACCAGACTATATATATATGCACTGCATAAAATTGATAGAAATGACAGTAAATGCAAATATAAATATTACTTATTTTAAATAAATGCTGTTCTTTTAAACTTTCTATTCGTCAAAGAATCCTGAAAATAAAACGTAGCTTGCATTCTGCAAAAAAAAAATATGAGCAGATTATTATTATTATTATTATTAGAATAATTTCTGAAGGATCATGTGACTCTGAAGACTGGAGTAATGATGCTGAAAATGTATCATGTATTATATTTTACAGTACATTACACTAGAAAGCTGTTCTTTTAAATTGAAATAATATTTTACAATATTTTACTATAAAAATTATAAATATGTGTGTGTGTATATATATATATATATATTTAATATATAAACAGAACATGTTTCTGAAATATATACATGTTTGTTTGTGTATTTATATATACATAAAAATATACACAGAACACATATATTATGTAAATGAAAAAAATAATAATTTAAAACTTTTTTTTTCTTTCTTTTTTATATATATTTATTTATATATTCACAGTTTCAGGAAAACGGCAAGTTGTATATTGAATTAAACATAAAAGTAAGAAAGTCAAAAGAAATGTCAAATATACTCCATTAATCTTACTTTGAAACTTCCAAAAAACAATGTTGACCTTGTACTAATAATGTGCTTTTCTCTATGAAATAAGACCCTTCTCTAGGAAATCCCTCACACTACTGATGTGCGTTTGGCGTTTCATGTTGATTTGAACTCTTTAGCATCCGCATCATCACAGCACACTAGCGCTTGGCTTTATTTGCTCGGTTGATTTAGTGCCACTTGCAGCAGTTCGGTCCGGACAGAAGCTCTTCCAAACGTGTTCAGAAGTGAAATGTTTACAGCTCGCCGACGGGGGTTTGACATCACCCAGCAGACATTATGTCATGATTTTTGGTCAATGCATTCTTCCTCAGGATAACGTTAAACCCTTCCACCAAATTGTACACACACAGCGCCGGCGGCCGGACTCATCCAAACTGTGAATACTCCCATCGGCCTTCAACAAAATACACTCGACGCTTCTATGAGAGCGAGTCTACAGCGAAAGCCCCCCCCCCAGAACTCAAGCTTTATCCAAATGAAGAGTGACGTTAAACCTGGTTTGGCTCGTTTGTGGACCGAAGGGACAGCACGGGCCGTAGCCGTAGAGTTTGACGGACTCTTACTTGTTTCTGTTGTTTTGAGTAGCATCTGAGGAGCGCTGACTTCTGTTGTAGTGCGCTGAGTGTATTCTGGATATTGTGTTTACTGTCTCTGTTCGGCGAGCGGCGGACATGCACGAGTGCGAAGTAAAGTTTTGGTGCAATAATATTTTACACTGTAGCTCGGAAGCGGCTTTTTCTTCCGGATGATTTGTGGAATCATGTAGAAATATACACTGGAGCTGATGGACAAGAACTGTTTCTGATCATGTGTGCTTTGGCATGAGACGTAAGACTGTGTGTGTGTGTGTGTGCATGTTCCTAGCATGAGCTCATAGTCTTATAGCTGTCCATTTGATGAAAGCATAGTTTTGAGCAGCTGCAGTGTGTGTGTTTGTAGTTTACTACATGTATTAATGCGAGTGTTTTATTTACAGCTCCAGCAGCTATTGTCTGATTCAGGTTCACGCGTTTCATCATGCAGTCGGGTATAAACAGATCAATTACATTCATTTTCTTCATTAAATAGATTTTTCAACAATAGCGTTCTAAAATTTGTAAATTTTTAAATTTTATTTATTTTTTTAAAATCATGTTTTATATATGTACGAGCATCAGTAAATTGCCCTTAATCCTGAAAAAAAGATTCACCAATCAGAAGAGATGCAGTTACCATGGAAACAAATTTCACAGTAAAGTATATTGTATTTTATTGTAACGCTTTCTGCCACAGGATGAAAAAAGTTAACTTTTCTTATAACTTTTCTTCCTATCTTTTTGAGTAAAAAAACAAAATATATTTTTAAGTAAGATTTTTTTTTTTAATTTTGAGAAAAGAGCAGCGAGATAGAAACTCAAAATGTTTGGAATTATTATTATTTTTAATTATTATTAGTTGCGTGAGATAAACTTTGAATTCTAAAAATTCTAAATATTTTTCTTGAAATTTTGTGTAAAAAAAAATTTATAGCAAGATATAAGCTGACTATTTTTCTTGGAATTCTGAGGATAAAAATAGAATTATGAGATAAAATTATGACTTTTTTGTTGAATTCTGAGTAAAAACAAATTCAGGAGTCTAAGTGAAATTTATTGTGAGATATAAACTCAGAACTCTGAATATGCTTCTTGGTATTCTGGGTAAAATAAAATTAATTCAACTCAGATTTCTGACTTATAATTTTGAGTTTTAAAAAAAATGTGAGATATAAATTCAGAATTTGGAATGCTTTTCTTGGAATTCTGAATTTGAAAAAATTCTTGCAATTCAGAGTTAAAAAAAGAATTGAGAGATACAGTATAAAGTAGAATTCAGAATAAAAAATTACCAAACAAATTGTTTACTGTTTTTTTTAATTGCAAGATATGAACTCAGATTTCTGACTATTTTCTTTGAATTCAGAATTAAAAATTGAAAGCATTAAAAAATCCTGATCATTGGCATTAACTTTAGATGTTAACTTTTTTGTAAGACTCGCACTTCCTAATTTACATCCCACAGTTTTGACCTTACATCAGGAATGAAAATAAAAAGCTCAGTTTGATATAATGTATCTCATAATTCTGACTTCTTTCTCACAACTGCTAGGTTTTATCTCACAAATCTGTGTTTTAAAACTATGATTTTTTTTTTCTCGCTGAATTATGAGAAAGAAGTCAGAATTGTGAGCTAAAATGTCAGTTATCCTAAAACTGATAATGTCATTCACAGTGCTTCATGGGTAAATATCTGAGCTTGTATTTACCATATTTAAAAACCTTTGACTACAAGGTAAAAGTACAAGAATGCAACTTATTTCCATGCTTTAAGACTCTTTTCTGCTGCACTGTATTCATCAAGATCTTGTGATTTATCTCATCCACGAGGAGATGATGGATGGAAAATCAGCAGATTTCTGAAGGCTCATGTGACACTGAAGACGAAAATTCAGTGAGCATCAAAGAAATAAATTACATTTTAAAATATATTACAAAAGAAAATAGTATAATAATATTTCACAATTTTCCTGTGTTTTTAATCACCTAAATGCAGCTTTGGTGAGCAGAAGAGAAAAACGATAAAAACGGCTCCATCTCTTGAGCACTAGCGTGTGTTTTTTGATTTAATATTCTCTTTGTGAAAAGCAGTGACTTTCAGATGTGTTCAGGGCTGCTGTGATCTGTTTTAGTCAAATAATAGGCGCTCTCTGATTGACTCAATCCACACTGAGTGTCTCACTTCTGCTAAGGAAAGTGTGGGAAACACTCGACAAACACACACACACTCTCAGAGAGAGTCCTGCTCACACAAACAAACACACACAACACAAACTGGCAGACCACACACACACTGGTATACAAGCGCTCCCTCACACACACATTAAAGAGCAGTGGAGCGTGTGGAAGACCACACACACGCTGCACCTTTAAGGCCGTCGCTGTGACGGTTATCGACAGTAACCTTAGAATTGTAGCAGGGTTCTCACACCTCCTAATTATACCGTGTAGACTCCGGGAAGACCTGTGCTAAATTTAGCCCTCTGCCGATCTGCAAATACTGTTAGCAAAACATTCCCAAAAGACCCTGAATGGATGTGATTCACTGGAGCTGTGCTGCGGCCGCTGAAGACTGAAGCACTAATGATGCTAAACGTGATACATACTATTAAATATATATATATATATTACAGCAGATATATAACATTAACAATGTTTAACATTACTTAATTATTCAAATTTAGTTTTTAAAAAAAGTACAATTAGTAAATCGGTTATGATTCATTTGCAGTAATCAATATAAGGTGAATGATTTATTTTTAATATATTTTATTTCATTAATTTTATTGTGTGTGTGTGTGTATAAATGTATCTATATTTATCATACATTCTTAATCTCTATTTGTGCATAGAACTTGCTATTATTGTTTTACCTTTATTATATTAACTCAATACATTTAATATACAAGTATATAAAAGCACAAAATATATTTTTTGCAAATTATTAAAACGTGGTGCACTTTTTAAAAGTGCTTTAAGCAGCATGAAAGTACACTTAAGTGGCCATTTATTTCATTAATATTCTATGATCTGTGAGTTTTTTACACTTTGAAGACTTGAAGCACCCTACAAGTGTACGTTCGGTGCCGTTTCCTCTTCCTCTGCAGCAGTATAGTCACACATACAGTAGTTTAACACGTGTCGGCATGAATGTAATTATATCTAGCCTAATTGAGGAGCTCATCACTAGGTTCTCCCTCTATCTTTAAACCGCACAAACCGCAGCCTGTTATTCCCATCAGGGCTCTGATTACAGTCCGAATGATAACGGACGTACTTCTGCATCCGGTGGCCTGAAGATGGGCCTGTAAGACTATCTGTGAGACGAACGCTGTGTCCTGCATTTATAGCATGAAACCATCTGCAGAAATGCGTCTGGTTCACCTGTTCTGTGCTTATTGTATGCGTTTGAGCTGGAGTTCGAGACAGACCCCCCTCCGCTCGGGACCCCCGGGGGCCGTAACCCTTTAAAGCACCTATAAAACATTTGGCAGGAGCGTTTGAAGTTTTTATGAAGCGCTGCAGTATTGTTCCCCAGAGAGACGGCGCACTCCACTGGCGCCTCGCTGCCCTCGTACACTGCCAGAGCGCGGGAGGGGAGCCACACGTGTGTGTGTGTGTGTGTGTGTGCGTGCATACTTCTGTTTGTTCTTTCTTACTCTGTGTGTCATCGATGGAATGAAAGTGTGTGTTTATTTGTTGCCATGGTCTTTCTGTGTAGTGGAGTTGGGGAGTGTTTGGCTGAACTCTTCTCATCTCCTCGCACCAGATTGTTCTACTGTTCTTAACATACTGCCATTTTTTAATTTGTATTTTAGATTTATGTTTTTTTCCCAATCTATATTTAGATTTTGGACTGGTCATTTGCAATGTTTTTATGATCTTAATGGCTACATGTCATCCTGTACTGTTTTAAGATTAGCTAAAACTGATTTTAATAACAGAATAATATTGGATATGCATAGATGGATAATTAATCTGAAGTGTCCTGCTTATATTATACAGTTTAGTATGTGTGTATATATGTCTATACATATATAATACAAACAGTGGGTACGGAAAGTATTCAGACCCCCTTACATTTTTCACACTCTGTTATTTTGCAGCCATTTGCTAAAATTATTTTACAAGTTCATTTTGTCCCTCATTAATGTTCACACAGCACCCCATATTGACAGAAAAACACAGAATTGTTGACATTTTTGCAGATTTATTAAAA
>JAUCMS010000052.1:3134190-3168372 GCA_032357445.1 Enteromius radiatus | reverse complement strand
ATCAGAAGAAATGGACAGCACCTGAGTTCAATATATGAGTGTCACAGCAAAGGGTCTGAATACTTAGGACCATGTGATATTTAACTTTTTCTATTTTAATAAATCTGCAAAAATGTCAACAATTCTGTGTTTTTCTGTCAATATGGGGTGCTGTGTGTACATTGATGAGGGAAAAAAATAAACGTAAATGATTTTAGCAAATGGCTGCAATATAACTAAGAGTGAAAAATTTAAGGGGGTCTGAATACTTTCTGTGTGATACACACACACACACACCAAAAAAGAATAATTGTGAGTATATGTACATATATTATTTTTCTAATATAAATAAATAATAAATATAATTTTATATATATATATATATATATATATATATATATATATAATTTGATTTATATAGATTCTTGGCGTTAATTCAAATTTTAGTGTGCACACTGAACATCATTTACACCAGTGTTTTGAAACTAAAGCACACAGTCTACAGTATGAGTAGTCCTGACTCAAGCAGTGTTTCCCAGTAACTAGTAATTCCTAATAAATCAAATATATTGTACACTTCCTAATACTGTGTTTGGAAAGAAAGTGGTGTGCAGTACAGGACCCCTGAAGAGAATAAAGCTATGTTCCAGATAACTTCAAGTTAGAGCTTTTGCATCTCCTGTTGGCAAATAACGTCTGGAACACAGCTTCCTGTCTATTTAGATCGATCAACCCCGGCTTCAGCAAGAGCCCAGTGTGACCTAAACATTAGACATTGAGTTTATAAAACTATACCTTCATTTCAGGGAAGGCAAGTTTATTTACGTAGCATATTTCATACACAATGGGCATGCAAAGAACTTTAAATAAAAGGAAGTAAACAAGGAATCTTTTTCTAAATAAATACAAAAAAAAATTATGAAAGATTTATTTAAGATGAATAAAAACATTCTGTTCTTATAGGAATAGCATCGGGGAGCTGTTATTAATATGAAGAGCATTGAAATCGCCAGGAGCCAATCAGAGAAGGCTTTTCACATTTGTTTTCTCTCAAGCTGTCTTGTGCATGTTGTCCGTCTGTGTGTGTGTGTGTGTGTGTGAGGGAGAGTCTAAAAACAAACGCCAGCAGCATCTAATCCACTGGAGCCAGACTGTGTGTGTGTGAGAGAGAGTGTGTTCATTATTTCTGTTAATATAACACTAATAATCATTCATAAGCCTGTGTTGTGATCCGGTGGGTGTGTCCTGGATGAGACACAACAGCTGGAGTGGACGTGCGTACAGAGTGATGTCAGAGCTGCCGTCTGAGTGTGTGTGTGTGTGTGTGTGTGTATAAGTTGAGCGGTAGCAGTGACACGGCAGTGAGAACAACCACCACATACTGTTGAATTAAGCAAACTTCAGCCACCACTTAAAACACACACACACACACACACACAGTGTGCCATTGTTAAGAAATTTGATTGGACTGATGGAGTGATGAACAACACTGAGATGAAAGGAGACTGTGTGTGTGTGTGTGTGTGTGTGTGTATATATTTATATCCACACACACACACACACACACACACACAGGTTCACCTAGCTCTATCTATCTGTCTGTACTCTAGGGGGCGATAGAGTTTCCTTCAAATATCAGTGATTGAGGAATCTACTATAATTATAATCTCATGCTTGTGAGTTACACAAAGCTAGTGTGCCTGACACTTATTAGGAAACTTAATAAGAACAAAATTCAACATTCACAATGGCGCTAAATAAAACATATAATAAAATTCGCATTTACAATCTGAATTGCTAAAAATTCTACAGCATCTAAAAATAACTTTCTGAAAAAGTAAATAAAGCATCTGGCAACTACTATCAGGACTTGGATAAAAAGTGATATTTTAAGCCGTATTCAGCTTGTTTAGACTTTCTTAAGACTTTGAGGAGAAGTATAGCATTGCATCGGTGTCTTGGCAATGGATGCTCTGCAGTGATTGGGTGCCGTCAGAACGCCAAACAGATGCCAAAAAAAAAAACCTCACAATAATCCAGAACTAATCCATAATAACACTTCCTCCATCTCCTGCTGTCTCTCACAGCATGTTTGAAACTCTTTTGGACTGTGTTTGATCTGTGCAGATGTTTCACCTGATTCACACAAGTTGACTTTTTCACTGGAAGAAGTGTTATTATGGATTATGGCCTCACATTTTCACCAGAAGCAAGAGTTTAATGTTAAAATATCTTTGTTTCTTACAAACACGCAGCTTCTGTCTGCTCTAGACGTTAGCTGATGGACTCGAGTGCTGTGGGTTATTGTGATGTTTTTATCAGATTATTCTGACGGCACCCATTCACTGCAGAGCATCCATTGCTGAACACGTTTTTCTTTGGCCGTTACCATAGCAAATATATGGTAAATACAGACTAGATCATGCAGTAGTGTGATAAATCACTGCCCAGGGACACTGTCGCAGTCTCTCTCTCTCTCTCTATGTGCTAAATGAGGGATGTTTGTTTTCTCAGTGTTTGTCTGCAGCTGCTCGTTTATGTGTCTTTTGATTAGATCACCAGTGTGAGTCAATATTCAGGACATCTTCTGAGTCTACACAGCGTCTCTGTCCTGTGCTGTTCTGCATGCTGTCGCCGCACTGAGGCATTTCACAGTATGTGTTCAGCGTGATCGGCATCTTTGTCTCACACACACACACACGGCAGACATCTTCAGGACAGATAGCAGATGAATCTCGGTGGGATTAAGCTGCTAAGTGTGTTTCTGTTATCCTGACAGTGTGCGCTAAGCAGACGCCGCACCAAAAAGTGAAAATGCTGCGTGACATCAGACCACTCGGAAAAGTTTCATGTTTACGTTTTTCAGCAGCATTTTCTCGTTCGGTTGCTTCACAGACATGTGCGTCATAAAAAGTCTTCGGTCTTCAGCAAATACTTTTGACAGCCGTCGATTGAGAGTATAAAAAACAATATAGAGCTACTATCCTTCACACGTTTGGCGCTGGTAAGATGTTCTTGAGTCTCTTCTGCTCAGCAGGGCTGCGTTTATTTAATCAGAAATACAGTAAAAATGGTGAAATATTTTTGCTATTTAAAACAACTGAATATCTGGTAAACAGTGTGATGAAAGCTGAATTTTCAATCTTCAGAAATCATTCGGTTTTAGCTCAATCAGGGTTGCGTTTAACTAGCTAGTTGTAACTGTTTCTGTTTGTCTGAACCACGTTGGTCCAACAACAGGACTTGTAGTGAATTACATCATGTGCAATGCGGTTTGTGGGAATTGTTGTGTTGGTAAGCGTTTGGGAATCGCACCCCAGATCAGTTAAGGTGTTTACCAATCCGATCGGATTCTTTGGTTGCACGCTTGCTCAGCCTCAAGCGTCCACGTTGGGCCTCCGAGACGAAACTACAGCAATATCTTGCGGTTATTAGGAACCGGGCTCCAGGAATGTGATGTCATCCCGCCCCCCTCGCGCTGGGAATGCCCTCTCCCTGGGTCTCTTCCTTTTCCCCGCTCTCCGTCCCAGCAGGATATTTCTCGCATTCATTTTAATTTTAGGCAACATGAATGAGGGTAATCAAGCTGGAATGCAGTGAAGTCACACACACACTGACCGCGTCCCAATTAAACGAGGCCTAGAGATCATTATTGACCTCCTGCCCACCCCCTCTTCCACTTTTCTTTTCTTCCTGTGTCCTCTCCTCCCCTCTCTGCGCCACACGGTAGGCCTGAATAGATGCGCGGCGCATTTAAGCTGCGCGTTCAGTCGCGCACACACACATTTAGAGGGAAGCGTCCCCATGCTGTGTCACTGAAAACCCTCACAGTCTGCGCTGTCAATCAAACGCCATTCCGCCCGTATGGCGAACGTAAGGTATGACATCACCTCACGGGACAAACGCACGCTTCTATCGAGCGCGTAAAAAGCGCGCGCCGCCGCTGTCGCCAGAGAGATTCGCCAATTTGATGCTGTTTACAAGACGCACGGCGAAAGAATAAAGAGGAGATCTTCAAACAGGCAGCGCTAAGCGAGCGCAGATTTCTCAACGCTGCTTCCAGCATCTGCTTTCAGTTAGAGACGCGGCAGAGCCAAAGAGACGAAATAAGAGCGCTCTGTTTGCTATGATGAAACAACCGTGTTACTTTGAGCGTCTAATAAGCGAAAGTGCAGAAATATTCATATTACGCATACATGCATTCATTTAGCAGATGAGGGACGTCACGTGCGTGTCTGTCTGTATGGGAATGTTCTCAGAACGCTAACTTTATTCGAGTGCTCTCTTTAAAAAAAAATACAAATGTTGGCACAAAAGCATTATTTAGATGCTCATTTAAGATTTTGTGATAAAACTTTTAGTTAGACTTTTTTTTTAAAAGTATGCTACTTGTTTCAGAACGTTTAGAGAATATATAAAAGTAACATTCCCATGATTTTTGCAAACTGAATGTTCCCTTAACGCTCGAATGGCCGTGAAAAAAAAACATTTTTCGAAAAACTGGACATTCCGAAATAATATTTGATCTAACGTTCTGTTAAGGTTCTCTCATGAGCAAACGTTATGTCCAGTAACGGTATTAGAACTTTCATTCACTCTGATCTTTAACAGTATTCTTACAAAAATAATCCGAAAATCTTATTTATGCTTCATCTAAAATTTTTTTTAAATGTTACCACGAACATTCAAGAAGTAACGTTTAGATGTTTGCAAAATTGTCCAATAGAATGTTCTCTTAAAAACCAACAAAAAACGTTCCTAAAACGTTTTTTATAAACGTGGGATTGTTAGCGTTCTTGGTAGGCTATATATTTTGTTACCTGTCTATATAGATACTCATTAGCCTAATATATTAGAGTTTTATTTTAAATCTTAAATGTTAAATAATCTAAATCAATGCTATCAGTCAGAATGATTTTTTTTTTTTTACCAAACTGGTGTGCACTAATGAAACTGATGAACCTCGTTTACATTGTAACACTTTAATAATATATTATCATTGCTTAAAGTGTTATAAGTCGTCTCTGTGTGATTGAACGTGAGCTGAGGATGTGTTTGTGAGCATCAGTGAGCCGCGCTCGCTCGCGCCCTCTAGCGGTCAAAATGCGGCGTGACACCGGCAGCTGAACCGCAGAACCACAGAACCGCAGCCAGACAGTCTGCCACCGATCCACAGACTGCTGGGGCCCTGCTTTACATGCCTCACACTCCTCATGTCATGAAGCCCACAGCTCACAGAGGGATATCCCTCCAGCCTCTGCAATCCACCACAGACAGCTTGAGAACAGAGAGAGAGAGAGACGCTTAAAATAACACGCTCATTAACAAATTTTACTGGATCTTTTGTGAATTATTGAGTAGTGGTCAAAAGATGAATCCATGCACGTGCAAAGATTTTGACAGCTCGTATGTTATTGTTAATGACTTTTGAATGCACAATTAAATTTGGGTTGTAGAAGTTTACTTCTGCTCTTTCAGAGATCACCTGTGAGCGTTAGGGATGGAGGGCAGAATGTGTGCATGCGTTTGGAACATCATGCTGCACATCGAGCTCGAGTTCTGGCACCGTGAGAGGTGACACGTCTCTATATGTGGCCCGTTTAAACACTTAATTGCGGCCGTTTATTTGGTGACCCCAAGAGTTCACGCACGTTAGTTCCTGCCAGTGGCAAGAGCAAAGGTCGAAACCGAATCCACAAACCTCCACACAAACCAGAGGCGCTTTAATGGACCAATTATTGGATTCCTAAGCACTTCACTTTGTTTTTCTTTTTCCTTGGGAAAAGTGATGTCGCCTGTGTGTGTGTGTGTGGCTCAGCTCATGTCAGACTACTAAAAAATGGCTTTATTGGAGGAAAGAAATGCATTCAAATGATTATTCATTCAAATGCACAATATGCATCAAGTGCCAATATGTGCAAAAGCCCCAGATGACTGATGCATCCAGAAAAGAGTGTAATTTGAATGTGGTATGAATGAATTATAAGGTTTCCATTTGAACATTATTTATGCAAGACTATGTAGCCGTTCATAATAGGTGGGTAAGTGTCATGGAATGTGCAAGATATGGAAAATCCCAAATGTGTGTTTTCTGGTTGCTGTTCTGTAGCAGCCTGTGATAAATCTAGCGCTGTTGTGGTGGGGTGTGTGTGTGTCGGGAGGGGGGTCTCATTGTGTGTGTGTGAGAGTGTGTGTTCTGCTGTCAGTCAGACTGAGGGTTCTTGGTGAGCTGGGTTCGCGCACACACACTCACGCGCGCGCTCATGGAGCGGCGGGGGGAGGAGGGACGGGGAGGGGATATTTAACTTGGGAAAGAGAGGAGTTCTCCTCCAGACGCGCTCATTCTCCTCTGTCCCAGATCAGGACCAGGCGAGTTTTTCGGACGGCTCTGCGGAGGAGGGTTTCTGACACAGCGGAGATATGAATGCACCGCGGCTGGAGGACATGCGACAGACTTTCGCGGGAACGCTTGCGTAGAGGAGCCCGATTGTATTCCGGACTGATCCCGAACATGTTCTAGGCGCGTTTGAGGCTCCGATCGCGGAGATCTGCGGGGTCTGTGGACAAACTGTGAGGCTCTCGTCCCGGTTCAGCAGCGCCGGTTCGGCGGGACGCACTGGAGCCTGTGCGCTCAGAGAGAGAGGGGTGCGTAAAAATAACATTGGCTAAGACGCGCTCCATTCCACGGGCGCGCTGACATTTCAAACGCCAGTTTGGGTGCTTGACAGAATCTGAGGAGGCTGCCATCCCATCCTATCCCGTTGCCATGGTGACCCGCCGAAAAGTCCGATGAGGATACAGTTTTGCAGCACACTTGGCACGCCTCACCTGAGCGAGTATCCCTGAAAAACAGACAGCCCATGTCCCATGTCATTCCGGGCCACGCGGCTGTCTATTAAAAGATCTCGCTATTTATGCGCGGGTGTGTGAGGGCGCAGTGAGGGCCAATCCACTCCGCAGACAGACAGAAGACGAGTCATGGGCAGCATCGCCCGCGCGTTGCCGCCGCCGCCGCTGCCGCTGTTGTTGCTCCTGCTCCTTTGCGCACAAGGCGCCGCGGCCCAGCACTATCTGCGCCTGAGGCCCTCGCCCAACGAGCATCTGCCGGTCCCCGACCTCATCGAGATCCCCGATCCGGAGTACGATCCGCGTGAGCAGGACCTCTCGGAGAAGACGCTGCGCAAGAAGATGGGCAGTCACTTCGACCCCAGCTTCATGTCCATCCACCTGCCCACGCAGCTGAACGCCAGCGCGCCGCCGGAGCTACCACGCCTGCCCATGCCGGCAGACCTCAAGAAGCTGAACCTGACCGAAACGCCTTACGGCAGGCGCGTCAAGGTGGGCAAGAAGGCGCGGAGGAAGTTCCTGCAATGGCTGTGGATGTACACGCACTGTCCGGTGCTGTACACCTGGAAGGACCTGGGCGCGCGTTTCTGGCCTCGCTACATCAAGGAGGGCAACTGCTTCAGCGAGCGCTCCTGCTCCTTCCCCGAGGGCATGTCCTGCAAGCCGGTCAGGTCGGTGTCCAAGACCCTCCTGCGGTGGTACTGCCAGGGCTTCCTGCGGCAGAAGTACTGCACGTGGATACCGGTGCAGTACCCCCTCATCTCCGAGTGCAAGTGTTCCTGCTGAGCAGAGAGAGAGAGAGGAGGCTATCGATTGGGAATGATTGCACTGTTTACCCACGGATAGAGACGTGTGGCGCCACATAGCGAATCTATTTTTTATACATATATATATATAGCTTTTTAATTCAAAATATATGACGGCATATGTACATATTTAAGTGAGAAGACGAAGAAGAATGCAGCTATTTTTTGTTAAAGGATCAGGACCATATTCTCACGAGGAGCACTTCGGCTCGTGGTTATTTTTATGAAATTATTGCCAAGACGCAAGAGAGAAGTTCACTTTCCTTATTCGAACTCTATTTATAGAGACTGAAGAACACTATGCCTAGAGGTTTTGTACAAATATTAATATCAATAATGATGATGATGATTTTAAAAAAGGCTGGGCTGAAAGTTATACACGTGAACTCAGCTTTTTTCTCTTTTGAAAATCATATAGTATTTTAGTAAAAAAAAAAAAAGTGTATGTTTTATTTATTGTTTTAACGGTTGTGAGTATAGATAAAGAAAAGAGAATAGAATATACCAGAAATTCTACTTGAAAAGTTCTAAAAATGAATTTAAGAGAATATTAATATGAATAATAATAATAATAAACATGTCCGTGTAAATGCCATGGTTTTAGCAATAAAATCTGTTCAACTTGGACCGAAGGATCCGAGAAATATGTCCCATGTCAGATGTTCTTGGTTTCTTTAGGTTAAGAGCTCTGAATGATGCATGTGTTGCAGAATGAATGCAGATGCGTGCGCGCTGAACATTTTGTGCTCTTTCTGAATGAGATCTGGACCCTTCTGCGTGCTTATGCTGTGCAAATACTCTACGGGGAGCGCTTGGAAACGTCGTGCGTAAAAGCGCGCCGATGTTAACACAGCGCTAAAATATGATGCAGCCATTTTCAAACACTGTCATTGGTGAAATAGAGCAGGGAGAGCCAGCAGCTCCTGGCGTACTGCTTCAGGAAAGGGAAAGAGAGGAGGGGGGGGGGGGAAGAGAGAAAAAAAAGTCTGAGAGACAGAAATCTGAGCCCGATTCTTGTCCAAAAGTCTCAGCGTGAGAAACACTGCAACCCTCTACAATGCCTGTGAACTGATGCTGACGGTACCAGACTGTTAATTAGTCAGCAAACACTCGTAAAAACACGACTTCACGGTCCGCGGACGCGCGTCAATCGCTCGCGGCGGAGCGAAAGCGCGTGTATGTGTGTGCGTGTTATTGCCGAGGTTATTGTGACAGATACACACTGCTGGTGCTGTGTTTTGGCGCAGGGTGGGGGCAGTTGTCAGCTCTGTTTCTTGATGATGTCTGGAGCTTTTTGGAGGAGGCTGAGAGAGTGTGTGTGTGTGCGTGCGTGTGTGCGTGTGTGACGCGCCGGCGCCACTCGGCCGCGCACTCTGGCGAGCGCAGAATAGATTGAACAGTAACCCTTTCAGCCTGTGTGTGTGAAAGCCAATCCCCGACAAACTAGCCCTCAAAACACACAGCCGTCAGACTGGCGGAGCACTTCAGCCTCCTGTGAGGGGGGGTGTATTCATCATTAAAAATATGACCCAAGCTGGAGTGAATCAGGGAGTTCTTTGAGACCGAAGTTAAACACAATGTTTTCTGTCCTTGGCAGAGGCCAATGAGATACCAAATGTAGTAAACGCTCCAATTTGCAGTGTGCATGGAGACAAAAACAAAAGCAAAACAGCTCACTTATCGGGATGAATTACAGCTCGGAGAGGGAAACCGAAGGAGAAGTTTAATAATCGATCATCTGTGGTGGTTGCAGGCCTCGTGTAGTAGCTTTTGATGTGATTTGTCGTGTGTTTTGCTGCAGTGTGCGTGTGTGCGTGTGTGGGAGACGCTTCCATTAGTCTTGTGGGTGACATTCATTCTGTGCCTGTTGGACCACCAACAGTTGCCTTAACTCATGATGTGTGTGTGTGTGTGTGTGTGGTTACTACAGTCTGTGTGACTCAAAGTTTATGCATGCGTTTGAGTCCCAATCCCAAAATCTGCTTCTGTTTAATCGTTGCTCGCGAGTTCAAGCGATATTTGTCATTATTTGCTCCTAATAAAACAGCCATCTGACGCAGTGCACGTCACGTGATGCTATCTTTCATTCCGTAGACACCCAAGAGAGATTTTACTTGGAAGGTAAGATGTCGATCCAGATCGGGTAATAGCTGGATCATCTTTTCAAAATGATGCTATTAAAGTGAAATGGATGCGTAGCCTATATATATATATAGGCTCTAAAGATGTGTCAAAGCAATTGTCATTTATTCTAATCAAGGATGCACAAACACTTAACGAGCACTTGTTGGCTTGCAGTGCGACGATATAAAGTGATTCTCTACACTCTCGGACAAAAAGGTACAAAAGGTGTAGTGGCTTTTTTAAAAGTTCCAATATGTAACACTTCTGTATTAATATGTACACTGCAGGTACAAATATCTACTTCTGAGGTACTAAACTGCACTCTTGAGGAGTAAATAAGGTACAAAGATGTACTTTTTGAAAAGGTACTGCACCGCTGATAGCTTTTGGACCTTTTTTTCTAAGAGTGACACCTGCCTGTAAGAGTACAGATTTCATGTAGCAGGTGAAACTCTGTCTAAAGCTTTATTTCCTTGTAGATGATTGATGAAGCACTGAAGTACTTACTCAGCCCACATTAAACAGTTCAGAGTAGATGCCGTTCAGAGTGACGGTGATGCGCTCTAGAGAGAGCTTTCCATGTTTATTCCGGCTATAATGAGGACTGATCCGTCCAGAGGATGAAAGGTCAGAAGATTTATAATGCCGTTTCATTTTAACTCTTTTATTCATCATATAATCCTGATATGTTAGGGTTTCCATAAAAATCTGAAGCACTGATAATATCTTGTGACACTGAAGATGGAAAAGTCATGAAAAAAAATTACATTTTACAATATACTGACATAGAAAACTAATCTTTTTATATTTTTTAAATCATTCAGAAAATAATATTTTAAAATGTAATAGGATTTCACATCTCTATTAAATAAATGCAGTTGTAATAAGCATAAAAGACTTGTTAATAAACTCAAACTATACTGTATATGACATACCTGCAAATTAAAATAGCTAAACATGTCTATTTATGATGCTTTTTCTCCTAAATGTGATCACTGGGTAGTTGTGTTTGGATGCTCTAAACATCTTAAAATTGGTGCCTCTAATGTCTTTCTTATTTTTGGAAAGCAGCATCTTCTCTGACCCCTTTTGATGCGTCTTTATTTGCACCTCGCAGGAAACTCCACTTTCCAGAATCCCTCGCGCGTCCGGGTCTCCAAGGCGACCAGAATAATTGAGCGCGTGGCGACTGTTTCATTTGCTCTCGATTTAATAGGTTTGTTGGTTGTCATAGCGGCCGTCTATTTTATTCACGGGTCATTAAGAATATCTACCTATCTGCATAATCAAGTCAGTTTGTATCTTCTTGTTATGTTTTTGCTTGTAAGTAGATTCTATGCACGTATAAATCATATTCTGCTTTATGAAGAGAACATTTAACAGCCTGCACTGCCCCCTATTGACTAAAACATGCCATGATAAATAATGAACACTAGAAGCCATATATTATTTATTATTCATGATATGAGACAAAAAGAGAAAAAAAACGAATATAAGCTGGAATATAAGCGGTTCATAATACTGAGATGAAAAAAAAAATAATAATTTTTTATTTAAAATGCACATATTTTGAAAGAAATTAAAATAAGTTCCCCATCGCAACATTAAACTAAATATAACGTAACAAACCCAGCAAACTTTTGTTTCGTGAAATTAATTATTTTATTTCCCACACTTTAATTAAGCGCCTGCTGAATTATTTTCAGCACTTTTTCTTGTAGGCCAAGTTTACTGAAGTTTATGAAATCATGAATAGTTGAAACGCTCTATATTTCTATAGATTTCTATATTTGGACACGTTAGCAAATATAATTTTCAGTTATTGTAAAAAAAAAAGTTATGTTTAATGCAGCTTGTGTCTATAGTGGGGCATGTTGTCACAGTCAAAACTGATTTAAAAAAAATTAATACAAATGCATTTTTATGTTATAATATATGCACATACTAATTAAAGTAAGGTGTTCTATGTCATATCTATATTTTATTTTATTTTTTTCAACCAAGGTTTTATTGTAATTAATAAATTGCATAAAATTCTAATCATACACAACATATGTGACGATTTCTGCCATTTGAAGGTGTTTTATTTTTATGATAATGGACGCAAAATAAATGCTATATATTTACATACATGTATTTTAAACCAAACACTTTTTTTTGTGGCCATTGCATTTAGTATATAATATACGTTTATTTGCAAAAACCGATAACTCATTTGTTTTATTGTGTTAGTTGTATTATTATTTTTTTACCTAACCAAAATAACTCAACTGCAGTTTGACTGAAATTAGTTGGAGTGCACAACATGATTTTTTGAAAAATGTTAAATATCACGTTATCTGTTGCAAATGAACTCTTCATATATTATCTATCTATCCAGTCATTTAACTACATTTTTGCTGTATGGGTAATGATGTAACAGTTTTTTTTTTAAATAATCAACATTTCTGGAAAATGTAGTTGGAAGAAGAGACTCCAGGTGTTTGAAAGCACCACACTAGCCACTGCTGTAGAGAAAACAAACATTTGTGCAATTAAACAACTAGCCCCGGCCTCCTCTATAATTTAGACAAATATCGTACTGCTCTGGTGTTAACTGTTTTACTACAGCAAAATTGCTAGTTTCCCCTCCCGCAGAGATAATTAAAGGTTAACCTACACGTGTGGGGACTCGATGAGGACGCGTAAGTGTGCGTAACAGACAACAGGCGGCGCCATTGACTCACTTATCTCTTCTTCACGGGCTGCTCACTCTCTCACACACTCATGCGAGTTTCCAGAGAAGCAGCACAGACACGTCCTGGTCCTCAAAGCTTCGTAGGCATGTGCGAATGTCTGTCTCTTTTATTTCTTGACCTCTCACACAGTGTGACACACTCGTCAGAGTAAAACGGTGCCGTAAATACCACAGGAATGTTGAGCGGCTTACACAGGCCTGAGAAACTCCCCCCCCCACACACAGGCATGGGCACCATTCATTGAGAAATTACTTTATTTCACGGCACATTATGGAAAGTACTTGTATTTTGTGGCCGCCGCATGTGCGATCCTAAATCTGAGAGTCACCCTACAACCAACGCCACAAATCTGTTACCTATAAAGCGTCTTCTACTAGCCGTTTATTGTGGTGCAACATGAAAACACGAGGATTTCGCTGGGAGTTTTCCCCACACATAGACATCAGCGCTACCGTGTAAGAAAAACACCACCAAATTAAGTCAAAAACAAAGTAATTGAATATGAATAAGTCAATTCCACAGATGCTTATTGGGCTGAGTTTAGTCTGGGCCTCTCCAGGACGTTAACCTCCTGGTCTGAAGCCACTTCAGTGTGGTTTTGGCTGTATGTTTTGGTTTAGTGTTGTGTTGAAAGGCGAATCATCCTCCAGCTCCCAGCGCTCAGCACAGTTTCCTCCAGCCTTTTTTTTTTCTTCTCTCTTTAAGAGTTTTCCAGTCTGTGCCTCTGATAGAAATATCAACAGAAGTGTGATGCTTCACAGGAGGAATGGTGTGCTGTAATGTGATGTTTGTAGGCTTATTAGATTATTTAATCATTTTCTAAATTGTTGAGTCTCTCACATTCAGGAAAAAAAATTATACCTTTTAAAGCAATGCAAAAAAAATAAAATAAATAATTTCATGTGAATTTTTCTAAACACAAAAGAAAGATTTCTGAATTGCTATTGTGTGTGTGTGTTTGAAGATAGATAGATAGATAGAGTGTCTATACTACATTTTACTATATCAAATTATTAAAAACCTATAGTGGTACATGTCAATTTGGTACATCACAATAATTATTAGCAGATCCACAAAAACCAATGATTTTTGGACGTCATTGATCATTGTCATATCCTGGTGCCACATGTTTGAATATATAGGAATACAAATGATGGCGGTTTCCCTATTCAAAGCTTTTAAATGACTTCCAAGAAGAAGCCATATTCTTTTATGAAGTTTTATGACGCTTTCTGTCATTTTTAAAGCATTCGATTTTGAAAAATCTGCTAATCATCATCATCTTTTGCCTTGTCAAGAGAGCGAGTAAACGGAGACAGAAGTTTCATTCATTTATTGAGTTTGAAGTATGTAAGCTGTTCCCTCGTGCACAGTCATGTCCGTAATGAAAGAGTTCGGTGTCCTTCACAACGTCTCGTCCTGCTCAGACACTCAGATCTGGAGCGGGGCCATGCAGTTCTGGGCAGAATCACAGTTGTTCCACATGTACTCGTCTCTTTAATGATGTCCTGGTGTGCTTTGAGGTGCACTTACTGCTTTGGAAAATTCCCGGACTAGTATTTTTCAAGAACACTGTTTTGGATGAGTATAAGATGTTCTCGTGATGAGCGTTTCACCGGAGATGCTCTGCATCATGTTAAATGGCTCTGGAGATGGAGCAAATAGTTTCGCAACCCAAGAGCGGTTTACAGAGAGAATATGAAAACAAAATGATTAATTTGATATTGCTATGGGTTATGCAACATGACGAAAGGTTAGTTTTTATACATAACTTACCAACAATTTGGGTTCCCCAGCCATGCTGTTTATAAAGGCCAGTGATGGAGTATTTCGGTCACGTGATGTTGGGAGATGTTCAACGCATTTCTTCAAGCGTTTAGCATCAGTTCTGGAATTCCGTGAGGCATCCCGGTTTGCCACTCGGGCGTGGCGGGATGATTATAATAATTGATCTGTTTAGGACACACACACCCGCATCTGCCTTGAGTTTGTCTCGTGTTTTATGCTCTCATTACGCGCACCATCTGGATTCTCCGTCACACACCGAGTGTTTCCGATGATTTACGGGAATCAAAGACTCTTGAATGGCTCCATGAGATAGTATCGGTCAAAAAGTAAACAGCAGTGTCAAAACAAGCGTCGGAACATCAGCAGAGCAAAACGCGCATGCGCAGAAACGCCGAAGACGCCAGAGAGTGCGTCCGCACCCCTTCCCCTCAAGAAGTCAACACAAAAGCTTGAGCAGTCTTAGTAAAGTTTGGCGTTTCTTAAGGTTAAAGGCTTTCAGTGTTAATAAAAGTTAGTCAGAGCGAACCTGTTGAAAAATAGACAAAGAAATCGCGCTAGCTTGAGGAGGTAACCATAGCAACAGTATGTCTATAGATGATTTTCGCGCTGTACTTCCATCAAGAGTGATACATCTTAAGCTTTTATTATAGATTTTTATAAAACTGTTATGTTTCGAAGTTTACCCTGAAATGAAAAGTCTGTTATTAATTACCCAACTCAACCCAAAATGAGAATATTTTTTGATGAAATCTGTGGGATTTCTGGCACTACATTGACAGCAATGTACTGCACTGTTCCCAGTACCAAAAACTACTGTAAAATTCAGTGGTTTGACCACAATTGTATGAAACTACAAGACTGCATTTTGTGTGCAAAGAAAACAAAAATGACTTTATTCTTCCCCTCAAGATCACATCTTCCAGTATGCCATCTGCATGTAAACACATATGTGCGTGATGCTGCTGAACACGCATACAATGGGTCTTGTTTATATAAAGAGGAAAGCAATGCTCATGCTTTATTGTACTCTCGTTAATAGCAAAATATGTGATTTGGAGGAGAAGAATTGCTGAATAAAGTAGTTATTTTTGTTTTCATTGTGCACAAAAGTAAAATAACAGTTGAATTACTTATGTCACATGGACTATTTTATCAAAGTCCTTACCACGTTTCTGGGCTGGGAATATTTCAGTTGCATTGGTGTCTATGCAGAGTAAGAAACCTCTCGGATTTCATCCAAAATATTTTCATTTGTATTGCGAAGATGAAGGAAGGTCTTACAGGTTTGGACCGGCATGAGGGTAAGTAATTTATGACAGAATGTAATTTTTGGGGGTGAACTATCCCTTTAAGATAATTAAAAACTAAATTTGTATTAACAGCGTAATATTTATAATATAATGGGCCTAAATTCCACCCCAAAAGGTAAAATTTGCATACTACCAGAGCCCCGACCACACACAGCGGCTCCAAACCAAGTAAGCTGCCTACCTAGACAGCATAGGAGCCTTCAACAGGCGCCTGTGATGAACAAAAATGAGGCTACTGTTGATACTGATATCATCATCAGTGCCTGTGTTTAACCTATTTTCTAAGTCGTTTATTGAAAAAATGCGGCTGCTAAATAATTCTGAATATCCAAAACTGTGATGCTCAAAAATGCTCTTCGGGACTATGCCAGATGCTAGACTCCGGACCACCCATTGGGTGCGTCTGTAAACCAAGTGAGTTGCTGCTAAGACAGCATTTTATGATATCATTGGCGCGCGCAACCGAGTCGATGCCAAACAATGCCGCGCGCTTATATGAAGCCCAGAAATGTTGCACGCGACCAAAACGCCACGCGCTTATGATGCAGCAAAATGCAGTCTAGGTAGGCGGCTTACTAGGTTTTGAAACGTGAAGTGTGTGTGTGTGTGTGTGTGTGTGAGGGGGCACAGTCGGGTTTCTCACCTTGGCTCGCTCTTCGTCACCCCTCCTTTCTCTCTCTCTCTCTCTCTCTCTCTCTCTCTCTCACTCACTCACTCACTCAGTGCGCGTGTGTGTGTCAGTGTGTGTCTGTCTCATGAACGGAACTGACCGCTGCTGTATCTGTGAGTTTCATTCACCAGCAGGCAACTGGACTAAATCACACTCGATCTGGATTTATTTTCCTCACATCAATGCTTGAATGAGGTTTAGCGGTTCAGACGGGATTCAGAGATTCAGGTGAGTTCTCAGACACTTCAAGTGTTGTAATATCTGCATCATGCATTTTCCAGCCATGAACGGAGATGTGCATGGTATCATATACAACTCTATATAGTTATTATGCATGTGATTTGTTTTAGTGTTTACCGCAGGTAAACGAGAGCTTTGCTGATCACAACCAATTACATTTCACACCGAATGCATGAATTCATTTATAAAAATGTACCCAGTAAATTCACATAGTAACACCAGTTTTCCTCCACCACAATTATATTAACTAGTTATTGTTACAGCAATAAAACTAAAAAGTTGTAAAGCTGTAAGCTTTGCATTTTTAAAGCTGGAAAATTGATTTAAAAGATTCATTTAAATGCAGTTATTAAGCAAAATGATTGTTATTAATTAACCAGCAAGTTAATAAGTTAAAGCAGTGATGTTTAATTCAATATGTAGGTGTAGGTCATTTAGTGTGCTTTATATTTATACTTAACCTATGAATAATCAGATTATATTAATTAGACAATAGTGAGGGTCCTGTGCACTGCTCACTCTCTGACAGGTGGGCAATTACAGTCTAAATTCTCTCTCTCTTTTTTTTTAATGGTGATTTAACAGAGCGCACCAAACTCTGTTTCGTTCCCGGTCTGTGAGAGATGCCAAGGAAAGCAACTCTTCACGAGTCTTCTTAGGTATGCGTGACACCGTCGAGATTTCTGCTTCCCCTGATGGACGTGGCACACACACGTTTGTGTGTGTGTTTGTGTGGATTCCTGTGATTTTATTGCAGTGAAGCCCCTCTCTGGTTTCCCCGGGGTCACAGATGAACTGTAGAGTTAAACTTCAGGAAAAACATTTACGCCAGCTCAGTTTACTGATCCTGCCCACTGCTGGCCCTTGAGAAAAAAGGGAGGAAAAAAAAAAAAAAATCAGACGTTTCAGAGCAGTCAAAACGAAAAGCACTGTGTTTGACAGTAAAGTCAGAGGTGTAGCAGATCTGATAACTAAACCGTCTGTCAGTTTGATTCTTGACCTACTTACAACATCCCAGCTCTCTCTGCCAGCACTATATGGAATAGTTCTCAAAAAATACAACGAAATTGTTACAATTTACTCACCCTCAAGTCATTTCAAACTGGTATGAGAGTCTTTATTCCGTAAAAAACAAAAAGAGATGTTTAGCGCAATGTTCACGCTGCTCTTTTCCATTCAATGAAAGCAGACAGCCTTTCAGTCTGCAAAAAAAAAAAATGAAAAAGCACAATAGAAATCCCGTATAACATCTCCATGCGTTATATTCCAGGTCTTCTAGAAGCTTTATGCGGCTAAAATTGAAGTCATTCAGTTTTCGCTGAAAAGCTTCCCAACCTCTTTTTTTAAGCATTGATGGTTCCATGAAGAATCTTTAACATCCATGAAACCTTTTCAGCACACAAAGGGTTCATTATAGTTGAAAAGTGTTCTTTATATTATTAAAATGATCTTCACGCTTAAAAGAGTTCTCTAAAGAATGTTTCCCTGAAAGGTTCTTTACGGAACCAAAAACAGCCTTTTGCAACCTATACTTTTAAGAAGGCATTTCATTGAGTGTTCAGATGTTTAAAGCAATAATACTGAACTCCATTGGTGTGCATGGATAATAATGAGGAAAACAGAATTCTGTTTTATCCAAAGATGGAATTTTTTCAGGTGTTCCTCAAACAAAGCTGCCATCTGAATTCAGAAGCCTTGGAATGGTTGTGGTCTACTTTAGGATACTTTTATGGTGCTTCTTTGTCCATTTTGGAGTCACTTTCATTGAATGCACAGAGCAGCTCGGACATTCTCGAAACGTGTTTTGTGTTGCGGGTGAGGAACTGATGACAAACACTCTTTTTTGTAATTAGCGTACTTCATTCACTTTTGTGACGATGCACTGCATGCCTCACGTTTTAGCACATTTTATGTTTATTTCCTCCAGCATTTTAAGACGTAATTTGCCGTATTTTCAGCACCGGGCAACATGAGAGCAGCATTTTTCAACTTCAGTGAAAGGTTTGGATCTGACACAGTCTTGGCTCGGTCCACCTTAGCAGCTAAAGTCAACATGGCCTATATTTCACTCTCCTCCTCTTCCAGCACAGGAAGCTTCATCTGTGTGTGTGTGTGCGTGTGTGCACATGACACCCTTTTCTCTTTTGTCGCCAAGAAAAAAAGTCCCTACACTAACTTGAACTGTTTTACTGGACTTACCTCAAATCTCAGGAATCAACTTTAGCTTGATCTTTTGAGATAAGAGTTTAGTGTACTATTAAAGCAACGTTCAGATTTCGAAACAGTCATTATAGTGTTGCAAACGTCTAATTTTAGACAGATATGTATACACACACACACACACACACACAAAAATGAATGATATGACCCCTTTAAGAGTCGTGCATCGCTCCTCGAGTGTGTGTGTCTGTTTATGCATGTGATTTTAAGCATGTCAAGAGGTCAGGGGTCATAAAATAGCAGGTGACAGCCGTAAAAGTGTAATTGTGGGAGTGTGTGCGTCTGTGCCGTGCAACTCCCTCGCTGTAACTTTTGGGGTGTGCCTAAAAACACACACACACACACACACACACACAGAGTGTGTCCAGTCAGAGAGCGGTGTTAAATGATTCAATCTGTTGTAGCCTTGGCACCTTATGACTTTGTACGTGCGTGTGTGTGTGTGTGTGTGTGAGCGAAGTGTGGTGCACGAAATGTGTTTGTCAGTATTTGAACACTTCATAAAATTATTTGTGGTTTCCCTCCTGAGTTCAAAGCTGGTGATGCCTAGCGGTGAAATTTTTGTTGTCGAATGGAAAAAGATGTGTGCTTATGTGTGAGATTGTGAAAGTCCGCATGTTATTTTACACACACCCCATGCATTAAAACCACACACACGTTTGCATATCTAAACGATGACGTCTGCTGTTTATATATAAAACCAATTATAATTAATACAAAGCAATTACTTTGCATTTTTTAGAATGTCTTTGTTTATGCAACTCTTTTTTTTGTATCTTTGAGGAAGAAGTTTTTGCCAGATTAGTTTTAGAGAACGTCTGGCAGCATTTCTGTCCCCAAAGTAAAATCACAGAAGTGTGATGCAACGCATGATGTATTGCTGCACAGGTTCTCAAATTATCTTCAAATTATTTTCAAATCAGCAATCAATGCTTGCCCCGGTCATCGTGTGTATTTTTCTGCGAGTGTGTGTGGTTAAGGATCAGGTTTTGCTGTTTTAGCGAGAGCTGGGTTTGGTCCGTGTGAGGGAAGGGTCTGCTCGCAGCGGCTGCATTCTTTAACCAGGCGCTTTTCTTTCCACTCGCACACTTGTAGTCATGCAGCTTGAACCATCAGCTTGAACCATCGAAAACCTTCCCAGGCTTGAGCGGTTCCTCAAATCATGTGTGTTGTTGACTGCTTGCTTTAAGTGTCATATGCATCATTTTCACCTGCTGGAGCAGAAAACATGTGGCCTGAGACTCCTTAAAAACCATCTGTAGTTATCAACACTTCTACACCACGCGCTTTTCTGTGGATTAAGTGTTGCTGACAGCGAGCACACCTCTCTGTCGTATCTTGTTATTGCAATCTTGAACTTCTTAAAGGAAAATAGGTATTGAAAAAGGGAGTCAGATGAGTGCTATACGTGATTATTCTCTCCTGAGATGCTCCGGATTAGTTTGTCCAGACCAATTCCTCTCTCTCGTTCTCATTAAAATCAACATGAAATGCATTCAACCCATTTAACCCCCTTATAATGAAAGGGGTATTTAATAAGAAAATTGTGTGAATGACTGGATCTTAATATATTTTTATATTTTCAGTTTTCTTCTTTAATTGTAGGTTTTTTTGTGCCTTTTTATGGGTTTTTGTGCTATAATAGTTTTTCAATTACACACTGCAAAAAAATATTTTCTTAGTATAAATGTCAAAAAAATGTTGAATCAAGATGACGATTTTTTTAAATTATCGAAATTAAACAAGCAAAAATACCTGCCAATGAGGGAAAGAAAAATCATCTTAATTCAAATCCTAAACGGGATTATTTTTCTTGCCCGAGTTGCAGATATTTTTGCTTGTTTTGATCAGAAACATTGTTTTTTTGTAATAGTTTTAGTTAACAATAATAACTGGACTTGAACGTGAATTTGCTAAAAGACTGCCTGATTATTAACTTAACCTTATACATTAGTCTGTGAAGACTTGGTGATATCAAACAGAAAGCAATGGAAACTATTTTTATATTTGTCACTCTTATACAAGTATTTTAGCTTCATAAGAAACAGCCTTTAAATCTGAAGTGTATTTAGTTGCCATCTGAGCCTGTGCACTTGTGTTATGTCTCAGCTCTGATAAATTCTGTTTCATGAGTAACACACACACACACACACACACACACACACACTGTAGAAACTCGACTCTCCATATTTAGTCATTCTGTGAGAGACGTCCATTCTTCATTGTGATCTATCTCTCTTTCTTTCATTCTCTCATATATCTCATCTCTACTTTGACGTCCTTTATCTTCAGCCGCTATCTGTCTTTTTTTATTCTCCCCCCACATACCGTCCCTTTCCTCAGTTCTGTCCATATTTGTCCCTTTTTGTCTCACTAAACCTTTCACCTATTTCTGTCTCATGCCCCCGCGTGCGTGTGTGTGAATCAGAGGGATGTGTATTCTTTTTCTCAGAATCTGATGGATCCGTCACTAAATGATGCTGTGGCATGGACACACACACACACACTGTGTAAACACCAAAAGACCACACAATCAGAATATGTGCGTATACATACAATGGGGTCCAAATGTCTCAGACCACATTGACATTTTTTAAAAATTGAACTCTGGAAAATAAATAAAGCTTTAAGACTTGTAGCATTTCTGCATCTCAAACCATAAAACACGGCACTAGCAACAAAAAGGTTATGGGTTTGATTTCTAGAGCATGCATGAACTTATAAAACATTTTAAATGTAATGTCAATGTGGATATAAGCGTTTGCCAAATACATTGCACATATATTATTATTATAATCATATATTTAATGTAGTTTTTATTTTTTCCAGTAAATATAGTGTTAATTAACGGTGATAGCAATTTAAAAATCTATAACATTTATCATTAAATTGAATATTTAGCTCTTATGGAAACACAAGAAACTGTAAGATTCTGAAAAAATGCTTGATAACATGATCATCAGGCTTTGTTTACCACAATCTCTAATTTTTACATTGATAATTTGCAATACAGTTTTTGAATTGAATTTTTTAAATTGTCTTTTTTTTTAAAAGCAGCGGAGCCCCATTATGCGTGTTTCTCTGTGTGTTTATGTTAGAGTGATCGAGCGAGGTAGAGAAAGAGAGAGCCGGGGGTGAGAGAGTTCGACTGACGGCATGAGGGTCAAATAATGAGCTTAATTCTCTGTTTGGTGTTTGATGATGTGTGACTGAAGAGGTGTGTATGGAGAGAGAGAAAGAGTTTGGTAAAATGTGACAGAAACCAAGGGGAGAATTCAGTGGGCATTCAGTGTGCCTTCATATAAAACATATGCATTATCAAAAACACAGGCGTTTGCAGAATTCATAATACTAATTCCGGAATACGACACAAACACAAAATCGATCTAAAAATATAATCGAATCCCAGCCTTGCAATATTGAATGGATTGTGCACTGATTCAACTGAATCATTTGAAAGATCCAATTCTCGGATTTACCCCAAACATATCACATTATTGTTTGCTTCTCACACCTCGTACAGTTTCAGAAAACTGGTATGGACTTCTTTCATGAGTCTTTGGGTTGCCTTTGTGCCCTTTTTGATGCTTGACAGCTTCATTGTAATTGCATGATATAGTAACAGGTGTGACGTGAAGCCTTCATGCATCAAGCCGGTTTCTAATCTATTTGTCAGCACAATAATAACAATTAATTTATCCAGCATTTTGTCAAATGTATACGTTGCGTATAGCACGCTCTTACTGTCTTTATTTGAGGGTCCATCTGTACCGTTGCAAAGGGGCCCGAGCAGAAAGAGCCGCATTGATATTCACATCACACACACGCACTGACAGGTCCTAAGAGAGGAGTTTTACTCTGGTTTCATGGTTCATTGCTCTTTGTGGTGCTGTAGAAGTGTGATTCGGCTCAGATACACGCTAATGTCAAACTGTTTCTCATTAACTCTAAACAGCGTGTGGATCTCATCAGATTCCCTCCCGGCAGATCATATGCGTGTCGGCCTGTGGCTCGAAGCATCAGGAGAGTTTGAGAGGATCGAGTTTTATTCGTTCGCTGTCCGTCTGGAACATGGCACATAGGATGTGGAACGGACTGTGACCCCTGATTCCTCCAGCGGTAGAGGTAGCTGTCTTTTGTTTTAAAACAAGATAAATATCCATGTTTTTCTGCTTTAGCAATCTAGAGAAGCATCTGTGCACAGCAACATTATATTAAATGTTCTCATTCCAATCCCCCGGCCTCTAACTCCCCAAGAAAACATGAGAAATCTCAGCATGTGTTTACCAAGACGAAATTAACCCATCACATAACAGCTGCAGTGTATTTCTGCATGCATGGCTCTATAAATTAGCATTTGTAAACACACTGGCACAATCGTTACTATTATTGATTCCTTTAAGTTTTTGCTCTACACATTAATAATTCCATAAAATAATGTGTGCTGTTGCAAAGATGTGTGGCTATGCTCCACTTCAACTGCAGGCCTATAAAACATGCCAAAATGCATGTTGAAGCCAGATCTAGAGGCTAGGTGCAGAAAACCTTTGATTTGGTTTGTGAGCAATCACTTAGCAACCCTAGCAACCGCATAGCGACACTAAAATCTAATTAGAACACCTTTGCAACTGCATAGCAATGTCCCGGCCTTCACACACACACATCAGATTGACATCACGACAGTGAATTTTACAAATGACTGCAAAACGTTCAGCTGCAAAGCATTTAAACATCTCAAATATAAAGAAAAGACACATGTTTTACAATAATTCCCATCCATCTAGCCTCGATTGAGTGACAGAGAATTTAGGTTGAATACTATATGTAACTGTCTGCCTGTTTGTTTGGTTAAATTAATTTGTATTAATTTTATTTTATGTTGTATAATGCATTTATTTATTGATTTAATTGTTTTTTAATTTTTTTTTATGTATGATGAAATGTATTTATTTCCATCATCTAAAAAAAAAAAAAAAAAACAATATTTTAGTTGATGCATGAATGCTGTTAACATTTTGTGCTTTACCATCTCCAGACACACTGCCAAGAGTTGGTTCTGGGAAAGTCGTCTATCCACTGGACGTTTTCTGGCCAGGTCTCCTTTCCCAGATATCACACATACTCCAGTCTGAAGAGACGCTGCAGCCATATTTGTTTATTTGACTTCCCCCTCTCTCTACCCATCCATCTGGATACGTTCCTTCCCTTCCTCATCCCACATTCATCATTCCCTCCAGTGACATCATGCAGAGTTTTCGGAACTTGCTTTCTCTGCTTACTCTGTTTCATACGCTTCCCTGGGCCTCCAGTCACAGTGCGAACCCATTCACCGGGCCTCAAGTGACACTGACGGACCCTTGCTACGACGAGACGGGCGCTGCCCGCCGATGTATACCAGAGTTCATCAATGCAGCGTTCGGCCAGGAGGTCAGCGTATCGAGCGTATGCGGCTGGCCGGCGTCTCGCTCCTGCAGTTTAGTAGAACGCGACGAGCGTCCGGCTGTGCGCACGTGCCAGGTTTGCGACGCATCGGACCCTCGCCACGCTCACCCTGCATCCTACCTCACCGACCTAAACTCCGCCCACAACCTCACCTGCTGGCAGTCAGAGAACCTGCAGGGCTCGCCGCTCAACGTGACGCTCACGCTGTCGCTCGGGAAGAAGTTCGAGATCACGTACGTCAGCCTGCAGTTCTGTTCCCCACGGCCCGAATCACTGGCCATCTATAAGAGCATGGATTACGGCCGCACTTGGACACCTTACCAGTTCTATTCGTCGCAGTGCCGTCGCATGTATAACCGACCCAACAAAGCCTCCATCACTAAGCAGAACGAGCAAGAAGCTTTATGCACGGATGGACACACCGATCTCTACCCGCTTTCTGGTGGCCTTATCGCATTTAGCACATTAGACGGACGCCCTTCGGGCAAGGACTTTGACTCCAGCCCTGTTCTGCAAGACTGGGTGACAGTCACTGATATTCGAGTGGTCTTCAGTCGCCCGCAGCAACCTAGAGCGCTGCCCATGTCAGGACGTGAGAGCGAAGACCCGCTCGGACAGCCTGGATCACTGCCGACTTATTACTACGCGGTTGGCGACTTCCAAGTGGGTGGAAGGTGTAAATGTAATGGCCACGCCTCCAGGTGTGTGCGAGAGAAGGACGGGAAACTGGTGTGTGAATGCAAACACAACACAGAGGGTCCGGAGTGTGACCGGTGCAAACCGTTTCACTACGACCGGCCTTGGCAGCGTGCGACAGCGAAAGAAGCCAACGAGTGCTTGCGTAAGTTGCACACGGATGTATTTTTCTCATTAGGGGTGCGACGATAAATCGATTTGTGGATTACCGAGGCTTCCAGTTGCTTAAAGTGCCCCTATTATGCCATTTCCAGTACTGCCTTTCATGCGGTGTGTTTCTCCCAAAATAATAAATAACTATACAGCCTAAATGAGTCGAATCCCAAGGTAATTCGAATCCTACTCTGTGATGGTTTTATACGTCACGTATAGTAAGAAAAACCTGACCCTGCCCATAAACATGTCATTTTACTGATGACTGCTGTACGCGGTAGACCAACCACAACAGACTAGGAAAACCAAGTAAACCTGTTGTAGAAGACTCCAAAAACAATATTAAAAATGGCATAATAGGGGGACTTTAGACACACACCACTTGAATCCATAATAATCATTCATACGGTTCTTAAAGCGGTCATCGGATGCCCGTTATTAGGAAAGGGGTTTGAAAAGAAAGAACCTCATACTCACTTCTTTTGTTGGTGAAGTTAGATCACAAATGATTCGCGCAAACATAGACGCATTCATGTAGGTTTAGGCCCGTTTCCTTCATGATTTATCGAGATAAAAAAAAAAACAAAAAAAAAACGCTAGATGGATTTTTATCATTAGAGGGTGGTTGTGTACATATACTGCCAACACAGTTCAAACTACTTGTAAAGGTGCATGTAGCATCCGATGACCTTATATCAAGGGTTAAAGCACATTATAAGAGTGTTCACAGTGGACTGTGTTTACATTAATCCCACGTCATAAAAAGCTGAGGTGCATTTAACCACTTACATTACTCATCCGAACGCACAAGCGCTCTTTTTCATGAGCGTTTGAGTGTGCGGGTAAAAACCAGCTGAGAGCACCATCTGCTGTTAAAATCTAAGCTCAGAATCGATTCCCGAGAATCGCGATGTATTCGGAAAATCACAGAATCGATGTGCACTGCAAAACATGCTTTCTAAGACTAGATTTTTTTGTCTTATTTCCAGCCAAAATATCTAAACATTCTCAAGTAAAGAAGGATTTTCTAGACAAGAAACAATTACATCAATTTTCATAAAAAACAAGCTAAAAGTGGGTTAAGTTAAGTTTTTTTTTACTTGAAACAAGCAAAATAGTCTTGTTTTCAGTTTGAAATAAGAATGTTTTGCCTACCCCATTGGCAGAATATTTTTCTTGTCTAGAAAATGTTTAGATATTTTGGCTGGAAACAAGAAAACAGTCTTAGAAAGCATTTTTTGTATTCTTCATTAGCTGTTCCATAACAGAACCAGATTTACTTACAGCTTGTACCAGTTCAAAATCTCTTCTTGCATTAAAACACTAGTCACGCAGTGAAAAATGACCCATAAAAAGGCATGGACACAGTTACTTTTGCTACTGATCTCATTGCATATTCTTTTGCAGTAGTTTCCATTACAGGTGCAAAAATAATGAGAGGAGAGTATTCAAATAAATCTCGCAATGATTTAGAATGAAGTGATTTATCAAGATTTGCAGTAGTGCAAAAAGCATGTCTTTACCCATTTGTGCTTGACATGGCTGTGATTGTAGATTTGTGCTGCTCTCTGTAAATCGCATTGGGCATTATGGAAATGCACCGGCTGTGTCTGTGTTCTTGAAACACTGTAGAATTTTTCAACCGCATCAGTGTTTTTATGACATCACTATTTTGTCCTATTTAGTAAATCTGGCCCCTAGTGAGCTGCCTTGCTGATCATTGCCTACATAGGCCTCCTAAAGGCCCGTTCACACCAAGATAACTACACTTATAAAGCTACATAGTAATAATCATTCTTATTCTATGAGAATAACGAAGTTCACTCCACAGCTATAGCAATAATGACACAGTGGAAGGATCCAGAAAGACTTCTCAAGTTGATGAACGATTAAACATTGGCAACTACTCAAAATCCACCCAAATCAAGAGTTTGAGCATTTAAAGTGATGGATAACTAAGCATGGACACTTATATAATGTTGATTTCTTAATAATTACCTTTCTTAGTGTGATTAGGCCTTATTTGGCAATAATTTATTCTTATTTGCCACTCAGCTTAACAAAATGCTACAATGGAGTTTTGCTAAAACATGCAAATCTTGAGTAAAATAGGCTAAATGTCGTATTATGTTTATGTTTTTAATACATTTTAGTACTGAATAATATGCTACGCTAAATGTCACTTGGCCAAACAAATTAAGAACTACTTTACAATGTTTATATTTTAGCATTTCGCTCGATCTGTCCGCCATATTGAATGGACTTTTCTAGTGGTGCTTGTTGCAATGTATTCTGGAATTGGCTTTTTTGTGAAAGATAAAGAAATGATTGAAAGCAGCATATTTATGTTCTAACCTTTTGGAGTTGGAGTCTAGGTAGACAGCGCACTGCAATTTAAAACAGAGCTGCAGTGTGGTGTTACGAAATGATTTCTTGGCAAAATCGTGAAGGTTAATTCTCATCGCATCTCACATCTGAATTTGATTTATGAGCTTGACTTTGCCTGTATCGGTATTAATGCTGGATACATTCCATTGAATACATACAGACTGACACTCGAGTGCAGGCCTGAGATTTGTGTTTGTGTATGTCTGTCTTGCAGTATGTTAAACTTTACACAAACCTCTTCTCTTAGCTCGTGTCTGAGCCCAACGCTCCTGACAGCAGTGAGAGCACTAGGCCTATTTCACACGTGTGCGAAAGCAGCGTTTGTTTGTTTTGGCGGCCATATTAACTCGCCGAAGAAGCGCAGTGCTGTGTAGTAGAACGTAAACTTATTTTTTTACAGAAAATTCACTGCAGATAAAGTTTAAAACGCACCCATGATTAAAAAAAAAAGAATTTTGCAATATAGATTTTTGTAAAGCAACACAAACACTGATTAAAGTGACTTTGTAGCTACAGTTTATGTCAAATAAATAAATATTGTTAAAAATTTGTAGTTTTATTGTACAAACCAACATTTGGTCAAAAATGTCATAACCTCTATTAAAAAGCTTAGTATAGGCTAAATATGTAGCTATGCGTTCTGAAATAGTTTTATTTTTAAATGCAGGTTAGGCTTAAATTTATTTTATTTTATTTTTCTAAACGGTTTAGTATGCATTAGTTTTATTTTTAAATGCACATTTTATTTTGTTTAGTTTTTTAAAACCGCTCATATAACATCTTTTATTTCCTGAAGTTAGATTTATTTTATTTTATTTTATTGTAAGATACATATACTTAATGACTCTAGTTCTTATAAGGATTCCAGTGTCTATATGGAGATATACAGCTATCCATATGTTGAAGATCAGTAGCAGCTGCAGATATTAATCTTATCAGAAGGCAATATAATTGCTGAATGAAAAATGAACCGAATGGTGTAAATGTAATAATCTTTGTGTCAGGAGAGATATATTGTGTCCAAATGCTCCAGTTGGGCAGTACTGACACTCCATTAGTATCACTAATGTCTCCCATAAATCTCTCTGCCTCGGCTAATTCTTCCTGTCCACTCTGTCTTCTTTCCTGTGCTCTTCTCTCCACGTCTCTGAGAGTTTGCAGAGCATTTATTTTTCTTTGGTTTGATTGGCAGCGCTCTGTGTTTGTCTGCTCTCACCTCTGGCTCTGTGTCTCCTCGTGCCATCTGCTGTGGTTTGGTGGCTCCGTCTCTGACTGACCTCCGCTACACGCTCCACTCCCTCGTTTCTTCGCCTCGACACACGCCAAGGACTCCCGCCGATTTTGTGCCCGACCTGGCAGTGGTTGAGTGTGATCTCGTTAAAATCATCCCGCCATTCAGCTGAGAGAACAAGGACAAAGAGATTAGCAGACTAATGAGTGGTCGACCACAAACCGAGCCTCTGACGCTCAAATGTCAAAATGTCAAAACTGTGCTCTTGCTATGCAGTTGCTAGGGTGTTCTGGGTGGCTTTTTGTGTGTCGCTATGCGGTTGCTAAGATGGTCTACGTGACAGTTTGTGTGTTGCTATGTGGTTGCTGGGGTGTTCTGAGTGGCTGTTAGTTCATTGCCATGTGGTTGCTAATGTAGTTGTTGTGTTTCTATGCAGTTGCTAGGGTGTTCTAGGTGACTGTTAACGAGTTGCTGTGCAGTTACTGGGGCATAACCTAACCCTAACCCTAATCTATGCGAGTGTTATCTATGCAGTTTTAGTTGTTGTTGGGTTGCTGGGCTGATCTGTGCCATTAGTTTGTAGCTATGCAGTTTCTAAGGTGTTCTAAATGCGGGGTGTTTACGTAAGTGTTAATGTGTTGCTTTGCTGTTGCTGGGGTGTTCCAGGTGAGTGTTAGTGTGTTGCTATGCAGTTGCTGGAGTGTTATAGCCGGGTGTGTGTTGCTATGTAGTTTCTAAGGTGTTAGAAGTGGTCTCTGCAGGTGTTCCAGGTGAGTGTTAGTGTGTTGCTAGGCATTTGCTGGGGTGTTCTGAGTGGCTGTTAGTGTGTTATTATGTGGTTGCTGGGCGGATCTGTGTTGTTAATGTGTTGCTATGCAGTTTCTTAGATGTTCTAAGTGGTCACGTCAGTTGCTGGGGTGGTCTAGGTGAGTGTTAGTGTGTTGATATGTAGTTTCTAAGGTGTTAGAAGTGGTCTCTGCAGTTGCTTGGGTGTTCTGGGTGGCTGTTAGTGTGTTGCTATGCGGTTGCTAAGATGGTCTACGAGACAGTTCGTGTGTTGCTATGTGGTTGCTGGGGTGTTCTGAGTGGCTGTTAGTTCATTGCCATGTGGTTGCTAAGACTTTTAATGTAGTTGTATGTTTCTATGCAGTTGCTAGGGTGTTCTAGTTGACTGTTAACGAGTTGCTGTGCAGTTACTGGGGCGTTCTATCTATGCGAGTGTTATCTATGCAGTTTTAGTTGTTGTTGGGTTGCTGTGTGGTTGCTGGGCTGATCTGTGCCATTAGTTTGTAGCTATGCAGTTTCTAAGGTGTTCTAAATGTGGGGTGTTTATGTAAGTGTTAATGTGTTGCTGGGGTGTTCCAGGTGAGTGTTAGTGTGTTGCTATGCAGTTGCTGGGGTATTATAGCCGGGTGTGTGTTGTTATGTAGTTTCTAAGGTGTTAGAGGTGGTCTCTGCAGTTGCAGGTGTTCCAGGTGAATGTTGGTGTATTGCTAGGCATTTGCTGGGGTGTTCTGAGTGGCTGTCAGTGTGTTACTATGTGGTTGCTGGGCGGATCTGTGTCGTTAATGTGTTGCTATGCAGTTTCTAAGGTGTTCTAAGTGGTCATTTCAGTTGCTGGGGTGTTCTAGGTGAGTGTTAGTGTGTTGCTATGTAGTTAAGGTGTTAAAAGTGGTCTCTGAAGTTGCTGGGGTGTTCTAGGTGAGTGTTAATGTGTTGCTATGCAGTTTCTAAGGTGTTCTAAATGGCCACTTCAGTTGCTGGGGTGTTCCAGGTGAGTGTTAGTGTGTTGCTATGCAGTTGCTGGGGTGTTATAGGTGAGTGTGTGTTTCTATGTAGTTTCTAAGGTGTTAGAAGTTGTCTCTGCTGTTGCAGGTGTTCCAGGTGAGTGTTAGTGTGTTGATATACAGCTGCTGGGTTGTTCTGAACATCAGTGCATTGTTATGCAGTTTTTCAGTAGCTGTGTTCTGCTATATATTGCTAAGTGATTGTTAATGTGTTTCTATGCAATTCCTGGAGTGTTCTGAGTGGCTGTTAGTGTGTTGCTATAGGGTTGCTGGGGTGTTCAGTATTGTTAGTGTTAGCTATGTAGTTTTTTAAGTTGATCTAAATAGTACTTAGTGTATACTGCCAGGGTGTTATGAGTTGCTGGTAATGAGTTGGTCTGCGGTTTCAGGGGTGTTCTAAGTGCTTGATAGTGTGTTGATATGCAGTTACTAAGGAGTTCTAAGTGGTTGTTAGTTAGTTTCTATGCGGTTGCTAGGTTAATATAATAATGTGTGTGTGTGTATGGGTGTATATGCCAGTCACGGCCACCTGCACAGGACACTGGAAGTATGAGTACTAACCATATCCTCATTAAACACACACACAAGCCCACTTTTACTGCCTTGGATTTCCTATACGTCACAAACCAAAACATGCTGCTTCCGAGGAAAAAAAAAACGCCACACAGAGCGTTAATGATATAAAGCTGTGACGCTGTAGAGAAACCTTGTAGAGATGTGTTTATCTTCCTGTTTATTTGTTAGTGTGCCAGCGATTATGTGTTTTGTAACTAGTTCGTTGTTTTGTTTCTTTGTGTGCTACGATTCAAAGGACACATTTGTCGAAGAACTTGTTAAAAAAATTGTTTGTGCTCTTGTAAAACCAAAGTCATCTAGAAATTTGGACTGGATTTCTATGTTTCCTGTTCACTCCAGCAGTATCTAAACAGTCTGAAAGATGCCTGTAAACCAAAAATACTAAATGCCACCTTTTATGTTTGGCTCGTCTAAACACATGTAACCAATTAAGTAAATTAATAAATAAAAGCACTCTCAGCGCCCTATTACTCCATTTTATGTGAGCGTAAGTATCGTGACATTTCAAAACAAATATAAAGCTTATAAAATGTAGCATTTAGTCAGAGATCTCCAGCATGAAATAGCGGCGGCGTGTCTGTAACTCATCAACGTCGCTAGTCTTGCGCTATCGTCCTGTGCCAAACCTTCAGAGAAGAAACTTCCAGCTGTTGCCTGTTTCTGGGAGTTTCGAAGTGAGTCACTCTTCAGCAAGTGAAATGCCTGTTTAGCTGAATAGAAGTTTAAAAGATTAAAAACATGTCCGCCAAGGGCCGAGATTGACTTGACTAATCGAACATTTTCCATATTTTTTTGGTTGTTTTGAATCACCATCCTGTTGTGTTTTTGAAGGTCCTGCCAACGAACCTGGCAGGATTCGTACAGTGTTCTGGAGATTGTTACTCATTTCACTGACAGTTGCTTTTTTATTTATTATGATATGTCCTTTTTCTCATATAGCAATAGGAAGAGTTTAGTGAAGTGGTTCATTCAGAAAGTTTATGCAATTCACTTTTTGCAAACGCTCAGATGAGCAACCGAATTAACCAATTCACTAAGCTGAAACATATTAACTGATTAATCTGAGGCCCTGCATCGAAGACAAAGAACACTTTTTTTATCTTTATTGTAGCTAAATATTATATATGAGGATCACTATTGATTATTGAACAAATTAAGTAAGTTTGTTCTTACCCTGATAGAGATTCTCATTGTTTTGTACCAAACAATACTGCTGTCTGTGCAAAAAAGATACAAATAAATTGGCTATACAGAGTAGTAAGACATTTGTTTTCTAGTAGCTTGTTTGTACTTTAAATTACGAGTAGCTTGTACCTCGAGCAGCTACAGTTTCAAAGCAGCTTCTCTGCCAAATTGCTGTTTTGACTACGCCCAGCTCTCGTGTTATGACTTTTCCCAATTTTCCTAATTCTTTTGGAACCTAAAATCGCTCGCTCTTCTCTCACAGGCAGAAAACAAAAGATCTGACCGGAGACGTGAGACTTCGCAACTCTTTCATGTGTGAACAATCTACGCAACAGGAAGCGCCTAATCAATTAGAAACACCTGTGAGCCAAATGTTCTGATATTTATGCTCACATAAAACCACGGATGGAATTTTAAATGAGCTGTTATTCCTAGTTGATAAAACATATGTGTGTTGAAACGCACAGGTGATGTTCCGTGGAAGGTGTTATTCTGCGGTTTTGGTGGTTTTTATTAGTGTTGTTCACTATCACTTTTGCTCAAACTTCAGGTTAGTCATCTGAAGAAACTAGTAATCCCCCCCCCCCCAAAAATTCTGTTATCACGTATTCACCATCAACGTTGTTCCAAACCTGTATAAATTCATTCATCTGTTGAACACAGAAGAAGACACATTGAAGAATGTGGGTATCCAAACAGTAAATGGTCCCCATTGACTTCCATAGTATTTTGTAGAGCACCAAATGGTAACCATATTAGTATTTTTATATTACTTAATTAAAGGGCAATTATTGCATCAAAAATAAAAGTTTTTGTTTACATGATGTGTGTACTGTGTATATAATGAATATATAAAAACACACATCATATATTTTGAAACTATTTGCATGCTTATATTTACATTCATATAAATGATATCATATATGCATGTATATATATATATATATGCATGTGTGTGCATTTATATACACATAAATATATAATAATAATAAATATACACAGTACACACAAATATATTACATGAGCAAAAATGTTAGTTTGGACATGATTAATCAGTTGACAGCACTATTAATTAATCATATTAATTTGGACATCATAATCCAAAACACATGTAGAGTTAAACGTGCCTGTGTTTTAATTTTCACAACATTAACTGTAAGATGTATGGCGTTTACAGAAGTGTGTTTTTGGGTGTAGTTCTGTGCATACCTGTAGCGCAGGCTCCTTCAAACTAATGTTTCTGCTCCACATAAATGAATTTGGAGCTCTGGGTTTGCTCTAACCTCAGGTTAATAGGTTTGAGTGCTTTCAGCTGTGTTTGGAAAGCTCTTGTAATAGAGGAAGGGTGCCATTGAGAAAGACCCTTGGAACAACTTTAGATTAAGTACCATGCTCAAGGAACAAACGCAGCACTGGGAGATATCAGCAAACCTGCGCTCATTTCCAAAGCCTTCCCGCTCAAATCAGACCCCATCTGGAAACGCCCTAGAAAGTCTTCATATTTAGACTGTGTGCTTTAATAAGTCTTGTGCGTGTGTGAGACCGTGTAGCATTTTATTTGGGTGTGAATATGTGTGCGCTTTTTGTCACGCTTTTGGAATTTCATTTGGAGAAATACACACACCCTTACAGCGCTCGCGCACACACACATCGCCTGCAGACGTTTATCGAGCTGAATTTGCTGTAATCTCACCCTGTTGACTTTAGCCCAGAAACCCCCCAAAATTACACCCCCTTTTCATCACACACACACTCTCACACAGAGCAGCAGATGGTGTGTGTGAGGGAATGGCCCAAGCAGGTTTCATTAACCACAGAATTCCATACAAATTGGCCCTGTAATAACACACACACACACGCACAGACAAAGTCAAACACTGAAATGAAACAGGTAGGCATTTCAAATCTTAAAATGAAAATGATAAAACCTTCTAAACCTCTTAGCTTTTAATGCAAAATTAGAATTTTTAATAGAACTTTATAAAATCCTATATATATAACCT